>JAQISU010000051.1:11690000-11815000 GCA_029339505.1 Unio delphinus | reverse complement strand
CATGCAACCTTAAGTCATATTTCTGATTTTGATCCTTAATAAAAATTTGCTAACTTTCATTGCAACCTAATGATGATCTCCGACCTAAGTATAAATTCGATCAAGTCCGATGCGATATCTTGTTCTCGGATCATGTAACGCTATTGTGACAAATCCATGAGGAGTTTGTTGAGCATTACTGAAAAAGTTTTTAAATTTATTAAAGTTAAAATCTCCACACCAAGTTTGCCAAATATTTCTTAGTGTATGTGTGTCAACTCCATTAAATACACTAATTAAATTACAGTTATCTCGAATTACTTTAGGAATTTGAGTATATCGCTGAGTAAGATAAATAACATCAGCGTTTTTATGTCTACCACGTGAGAAAATTCTTGCTGGATTTTTTTGTTTATCAAGCATAACATCATCATATACAACAAGATTATTTTTTTCTCCATCTAAGTCTTCTACAGATGGGGCTTCATCAATATCAGTTATTATATCAACAACATCTTCTCCAGTAATTTCAGATGCGTTCTCGTTAAATTCTTTTAACACATTATAACACCGCTGGTCATCTACACTTGGTGCAACTAAATATAATTTATCCCAGGTCATATGTTTCATTATCAACGTCAGTAATAGTTGGGTTTTACCGCTTCCGGATGGTCCAATAATAATCATTCTAATAGAATCTGGTAACATTGGGTGATGTTTAACTGGTTGTTTTTTCTTTGTGGCGCTAAAATCAATTACTTCCATTTATTGATATGCGTTTATTTACTATAAAAGTTATGGATTTATATTGTGTGAAATGTAAGGCGCGTACACCTACTACCAATGAATCAACAATTACAACAAAAAATAATCGAGTAGCACTTTCAGGAAACTGTACAATATGTAATACGAAAAAATTTAGATTTATAAAAAAAAAAAGGGCTGGTGATATAGCAGCATCATTATCAAAACTTCCAGGAACTCCGTGGGCAAAATATCCAGGTGAAAAACATCTTCCCGGTTACAGTTATTGCGGACCTGGAACTCGATTAGATATTAGATTAAATGCTCAAAATCAGCCTAATCCAGGAGAAAATCCAATTAATGCTATTGATGAAGCTTGCCGTGTTCACGATATAGCTTATCAAAGTGACAATATTGAACAAAGACATCTCGCAGATGTAAAATTAATTCATGCGTTAAATGCAATTCCAAATAAAAAATTAAAAGAAAGATTAGCTTCTTGGTTAATAAAATCTGCTATGAAAGGTAAAATATTATTTGGTAACTAAAAATTTATTTTAATATGGAATCTATTTATTACTCACCTACTGGCTACTGGAAAGGTTATTCAGCAATTAGAAAACTTGCTAAAGCAGCATCAGTGAAATATAAGACTGCGAAAGATTGGTTATCCAAACAGGCGTTATGGCAAATTTATCTTCCTAGTCCTAAAAAAATTAATTATTCTCATTTTGATGTTTTTGTACCGAATGAAGTTCATCAAGCTGATATATTATTTCTTCCTCATGATAACGGTTATAAATATGCATTAACTGTAGTTGATATCGCTAGTAGATATAAACAAGCAATACCATTAAAAACAAAGTCATCAAAAGAAGTCTCCGATGCATTTGAAAAGATTTATCGTAAAGGTCCATTAAAATGGCCAAATCTATTACAGGTTGATCCCGGCAAGGAATTTCAAGGTAATGTTACATCTCTTATGAAAACTCATAATGTCTCTATCAGACGTGGACATGTTGGAATACATCGTGATCAAGCAATTGTAGAACGATTTAATAGAACTCTAGCTGAGCGATTATTTGGATATCAATATGCGAAAGAATTTACTCAGGAAACTCGCTCTCGTGAATGGGTTTCAAGATTACCAAAAGTAGTATCTGCATTAAATAACGAAATAACTCGAATGATTGGTATTAAACCTAACATCGCGATTAAAAAAAAGTATGTATCTAGAATTGTAAATAATTCCATAAATAATTTTAATATTAACCAACCAATTCTTAGTAATGTCACTGTGAGATATTTATATGAACCAGGTGAACTTGAAGGTGGTGTCGCAAGAGCCACTGATCCTATCTGGAGTATTACCACACATAAAATATCATCATCGACACGATCTTATTCCAGAAACACTAATGTTTCTAGACCAGCAATTTATAGATTAGATTCGTCTGCACCTCAGCGAGGATTTACCCGCGAACAACTACAAGTTATCCCTGATGATACTCAATTACCACCACGAAAAATTAGTTAGATCGCCAATTATAATTCTTCTCAATTGATTTATTCGTCTAGCTCTAGATACAGCCAAATAAACTAAATTAGACCACTCAATACGATTATCTATAATCCAGATAATTTTATCCTCAATAGTTAATCCTTGTGAAGAGTGTATTGTGGCGGCGTATCCTAATATCCAAGGTGAATTTTTAATATTTAACGCGTCCTCAACAACATCAATTTCAACATGTACTATTTCATTTAACACTAAATTCTCAATTCTAGATTCACCGGGAATCTTAACATCAATATTTTGTTTTCTTGTATCAGACGGTCTATAACATAGTGGTACTTTTTCATTAGGAAATTTCTCTTTATGTATCTCAAATAATCGTCTCTGAATATAATCTCGAGTTATTTTTAAACTCGAAAATACTATATCAGTTGGTTTCCATAATTCCCAAAATTCATCTTCCAATGTTTCTTTAATAACTTCTCTGAGAATTCTACATTGTTCATAATTATATTGCCGTCTAATTCTACGTTTTAAATCTTTTATTTCATCATCCAATGATCTGTAATCGTCTGTGATTTCTTCGTAATAATCAACGTTTTTTTTCAACCACTCATGTGGTGATTTCCCAACAAATGGTGATGGTTGACCATCATCGCCACAAAATATTATTTTAACATTTTTGGTACGTAACCATTTTAGAAATTGTTTTAATATATCTAATGATACTGTACATATTTCATCCCAGAGTATAAAATGTGGAATAAATTTATTACCCATTCTTTCTGGGGTCCATTTATCACCTTTATATCTAAAAAAGCTGTGATAAGTACAAGCATTAATTCCTCGTTCTTTCAAGGATTTTGCTAATGCGTGGGTATGTGTTAGCGCTATTATACCAAAATCTTTATATAATCTAATAACTCTTTCAGTCTTTCCACTTCCACCACAACCATTTAAATAAATTAACTTGTATCGAGTTATCGGATCAAATACAGATGGAGCATTAGAAAATTCAGGAATATTTTCAAGATTTTTTCCTCGATAACTATCAAGTATTTCAACATCTACGTGACGATTATAAGAATGTAACTGTTCCTTTTTAATTCTCCAAGTTCCCCAACCTTCTCCTAAATATTGCTTAACAATATCAATATGTTTCTTATGAAAATACATTGAGTCTGTGGCGACTCTTACAGCGATATCTGGAAATCTATTTATCATAGAAAATAAATTAATACTTGTATAGGCTAACATAGAAGATCTTAATTGTGGATATTGAACACTCTCCCCATCTTTATAGGTTATAACAGTACCATATTTTTCTCCGTTAGATAATCTCTCTTTATAACTAGTTACAAATCTATTGGTGTCAATGAGATTTTTTATAATAATTTTTTCTTCGGTTGGATCAATTACCAATCTAGAAGAGGTTCTAGTATTATCACTCCCTCCTTGAGTAAATTTTCCTATTATTTTTCTTCCTAAGTCTTTTGCTGATTTTTCTCTGTCACAATATAATTGTTTAGCAACTTCTAGAATTTTTTCTTCGCTGTATTCTGGAAACTTTTCTTTTATCTTCTCAATCTCTCTATTTAAATCTGGTGTTGGTAACCAAACATCTTTTTGAGAGTTATAACTAATTATTGCTTCACTAACCTTTAACATAGTCAACATACCACTATCTAACATCCATCGTGCCAATACTATTGGTATCCAACCTTTTTCAGACATATGTTTACCGAGCCATAAATAACTACAAGGATGTAATCCATCTCGAAATTTAAACTTATTAACTTTAACAAATCCAGTTAAATCAAAATCAGGTAAATCCCCATTAATCGAAACTCGCGTCATTTCGTGAGTTGGATGTCCGAAACGTTTAAAATATTCAGAACATTCTCCCATCCCTAAAAAACCTCCTGGATAACTGGCGTTCATATCAGCAGAAATTAAGTGACCAATATCATACTTAGTATTCCACAATCCACCGTGTCCATACTCAATACAACTTAATTTTATATCATCCAAGAGTGCTTTTGGGGTTTTTTTCCAAGAATTTATTTCTCTGGCATAATGAGATGTTACGGATGGTACAGTAAAAGAATTACATAATATATTTTCATCAAAATTATCAACAAAATCTTTTGTAACATTTTTCATACGATTATTTAATTCTTCAGTCCGGTATAATTCTCCGTTGGTTCTCACAAATTGATCAAAATCCATCTCGGGATCTTCATCGCTCTTAAATAACCATACTCCTGTTGGATCATCTTTATGAATCTCCTTAATCACATCAAATATATTTCCTTCCATATATTTCACAATCTTTTTTTTAGGGAACTCAGTAATACCAGAATTCCAGGCGTGGCCGTTATGATCAATAATCTCAATCGGGGGTAATTTATTTTTTTTATATTTACAATCTTTTAATATTTCTCCTGTTAACGATTTTACGATAATTGGGTATTTTAAAGATGTTTCCAACCTGGCAACATCACTAATTATAGCTCCTCCCTCCACCATCTTCGCCCAGATCATTATTTTTTCTTCACGTTGTTTAGTTAATCCATTTCCTCGCGAATTATTTTTAAAGTGTTCCATAACACGTTCTGCAACGCAGTTTATAACCTCTGATTTTCTCATTGGGTACATTCTATCGTGATCAATGTCTACATGAATTCTATATAACCCATACATCACAACAATTTCCGGATAAGCTCGGTTATAATAATTACCATCAATTCCAACTAACCCCCCGGGATCCATATCACGACTAAATATTACATTTTTCCCATTTTTCATTATCGGACGATTATTATTTTGTATAGTCCATTCATTGGTTTCACTATTATATTTTAACCATTTCACTTTAAGATAATATTTATAATTACCTAACAACGATATTATATTCATCGAGCGAACTATATCTATTGTGCCGTCATAAAGTCTTTCTCCAGTTATTCGGTAACTAATAAACATATGTTTAGCCCCATCTAGCTGAAATTCCTTCATAGCGAGTTTTCTTAGTTTTTTAAGGTCTCTATTAAGTCCTCTTAGTGATAATCCACTTCTCGCATCAAGCGAAAAATATGGTTTACTTAATGTTGTCATTAATATACAATTATAATATATACAATAAAATTTTATATTTAAATGAAAAAAAAATAATTAAAATATATATTATATATGAATACGAAATCCGATTCAAACGAAAAAAATACATGTATTTGGTTACCTATCGGTAGTAAAATAAAATGTCAACGACGCTGCGTCGGGGATTACTGTTATACTCATAATAGAAATATTAAACGAGGAAGTACAGGGCCAAGACCTTGTATCGTATGTGGTATTGGAGTAAGGGGTAAGGTTGAATTATGTGCGGATCATCATGCAGCAAATTATAGAACTATAAAATTATATTACGACACACACCAACATGTAAAACATCGAGGAGATGTTATTCAAACCCCGGTAGATTATCTAAAAAAACTAAATATACAATTCCAATTAAATAAATAAAAACCTATATAAAATAATGAATAACAAATACCGCACGCATCCGATTTACGTTAATTACGAAGCGTCCAGAGATGGAACGATTAGAAATCGACAACGAAGAAAAGAAATTGGTTGGGTTAGTAATACCGGTTATTTACAAATTACTATACACCTTGAAGGAGAAAAAAAACATTATCTCGCCCATAGATTTATTGTGGAAGTGTTTGGAGGAGAAATTCCACCTGGATACGTGGTGGATCATATAGATCGAAATAAATTAAATAATCGAGTTGAAAATTTGAGGATTGTGACCCCTAGTGAAAACAGTCTTAATATAAACCCTAATGTAAGTAAAAACCGCGTTCAAAGGCCGGTAATAGCTTTTTATGGTGATGAAATTACAGAGTTTCCATCTATCAACTCAGCAGCCAAGTTTTTTAATATTCATCATGCGTCTGTAGTACGTGTGTGCAACGGTGTATATATTTCATCATACTCTGATAATTTTGATACTAGAGTTTCATTTTGTTGGGGGTAAAAAAAAATATTAAAAATTGCTGAGCAATTTTCACATATAACTATTATCAAATTGCTCAGCAAACTGAGATATATTTTTTTCCTCTTCAAATACATCCCCGATAGTTTTTAATAGTGGATTAATAAGTTTACTGAGTTCTATAAATTCATCTAACAACTGATCATTACCAGATTCTTTAAGATAATAAATTATAATATTGCGTTGTCGTATTAATGTTTTAACTACACGATACTCTGATCGGTATGTCGGGTAATCCTTTGCTCGTGCAGACTCAATCTTCCGAGATTCATCTAGGAGGTAATCAGCATTGAAGTGTTGTATTTTTTTTTCTGTTACCACAGTATTAATGTCAGGGATTTCGTTGATGCGGTTAAGTTGCGTTACAATTTCGTCGACAATATTTTTATTCATTATATATATATAATTTTATAATTTTAATTGAAAATTACAAGTAATTAAAAAATATTAATATTTTTATATATAATGATTCCTGAATCACTCACAACTAGACTAGCTAGAGAAAGATTAACAGCAATTAAGAAATTTATCCCAGTTAGAGATTCAGTACGTCGCCAGCTTCAAGAACGACAGGCATCGGTTGATGATTTTACTGTCGGGAGTGAACAATTATTTAAACCTATAATAACGGCGACAGGAGATGTAAAAGAATCTGTTAAGAAGTCAGCCAAGAAAACTGTGGAGGCTACCCAAAATCTACTAGCACTTCAACAGCAAACTACAGATATTCTAAAAGCTCTTCCAAGTAATATAATACAAGAACAAACAAAAATGATAGAACAACGAGAAGCAGAGCGTGAACGTATTATTCCACCACCATCTGAATTCACTGATCCTGGAAATACTGATATTTCTGCAATCGAATTTGATCCGGATGAACCTTATGTTACCGAAGCCACTGATGATTATCTTACACCTGAAAAAATATTTACTAATGAAGCATTAAATCATATTAGAAACATTAATAATGATGATGAATTATTTGATTTTATTGATATTAAATTTAAACCTCGAGGTACTTATTTAAATACAGGTTATATAAAGAAAATAGATAGTAAAAAAATCTGGGGGGAAAAGGTATTTTTAGCAAATAGAAACCATGATAATCTTAGGAAAAGAAAAATAAAGATGGAATATGATGATTTTATTGATAAATTTAAGAAAAAGGGTAGTGGAATTAAAAATCTAAAAGATTTTGGAATTGGAAATACTAGTATTTCTAGAAGTACAGAGAATTGTCCTTGTCCAAGTAGCGTTATTAATGATGTATCACGGTTAGAGGTTCTTATTGGTGGAAAAAGAGCCGGAAATAATTCTCCAGAAATTACAAATGAGGCCGCTGATATCTGTAGAAGATTATTTCAAGGTCGTGTAATGGACATCCACACATATCGAGAAATTATGGAAGAACTTGTTGAAAATTCTCGTTATCATAGTGATTAAATTTCTAAACTACAAATTAGAAATGTTTTACATTTCTTAAATAATGATAATTCACTATAATCACGATAAACCAATACCTGTTTATGTCGTAAATTCTAGATATCCAGTGTATCAGGCATATTACGGAGATGGATTAGGAAATACAATTATGGGATTATTTGGTAGAATTGCACCAAAGGTTCTACCTCTTGCTAAACAAGCTGGGATGAAAGCTATTGAAGTTATTAAGGATAAAGGATTAGGTGTTGTTGGAGATCTCGCTGGAAAAGCATTAACTGCCGTAAAGAATAAAATAATTTCTCTACTACCAAAACGAAAACCTGTTGTTCTTCCAGCCACTACTGTGATGCCAGCAACAGTTAGTAAAGTAATTAATGAAATAGTACAACAAAAATTAGAAAATCTCCCTCAAGATCTAAGAAATGCTAATATTTCTAACATTGCTAATATGGTTGCCGGAAGTGGCCTTCAAGGAACTACAAGTAATTCTCGAAGGCGGCGGAGATAATGTAAATAAAAATTCTTTTAGAATTTTGCAATTAAAAATTCATTAACTTTTCATATAATGTTTAAACAACAAAATGATCCCGCATTTGACATAGATGCCCCGGTGTTAAAAAATGATTCTGTAGGAAATTATCAGTTCTTCGCATATCACGCAATAGATCCTAAAGTACGAGCTCGAATTGAGCTTCAAGTTCAAGATACCAGTAAATACTTTTTACCTTGTGAAGCGTTTATTGAAATTGAGGGAGAAATTGTAACTAACTCGGTAGATAATACACCCTACGCAGCTAATGCTACAGTTGGATTTGTTAATAACGGTGTGATGGCGCTATTTGAAAGTGCACGATATCTTCTAGATGGAAAGGAAATTGAATCGATAGAACGTGAGGTTGATATCGCAACAACGATAGTCGGACTAGCAAGATACTCAGATGATTTTACAAGATCAGCCGGTCCATCAATGATGTTTGCGAAAGATACATCTAATTACGCTGATAATAGACCAGTTATTAGAAGAACACCAACTAAGTTACCTGTTGCTCCTGCTGTTGACGGTGTTGCTTTTGATGATGCTGTTAAAAGTGAAGTTGTTGTTATAAATAATAACGCAGATTTCAATCTAGGATTTGCAACTCGTGTAGGAATGTTGCAAGGGGAACGACGAAAATTCTCCTGTGCGATTCCGCTCCATCATATATTTGGATTTTGTAGAAATGTTAGAAAAGTTATTTACGGAGCAAAACATACAATTGCGTTGACGCGGCGAAGTGATGATAACGCTGCAATTTGGCGGAGTGGTAATGTTGGAGGTAAAGTTAATTTGAGTAAGTTGACTCTCTGGATGCCTGTGATGACACCGTCCATAGCGGCTGAGCAAAGATTGATATCATTTATGGAAACAGGTGGGAAAACTCTGCTAAATTGGCTAACTATGTCCACAGATACTAAAGAAGATAATGTGGCTGATACATTTACATGGCATCTAGCGTCTAAAAGTGGAGTTTCAGCACCACGTCATATATTTATTGCGTTACAAGCTCGAAATCGATTAAATGATCAAACACGTTCTCATATGATATTTGACCAACTCGGAGTTAAAGAAGTATCACTAAGAATAAATGGCCAACAAGAACCAACTGAAGAAATACAACTAAATTATGATGAAAATAATATTGCTAGAGTTTATCATCGATTGCTATCATTTATGAGTCGTGATCAAAATGTTGATACTGGTCTGCAAATATCGCAATTGGATTTTAAGAGTTTATATCCGATCTATTACTTCTCGTTGACACATCTTGATATGATGAAACAATCCCTCATTGATATATATTTCCGGGCTCGTATAGCACCAGCTGGTGTTGATTATAGGGCAATAGCTGTAATTTTAAGTGATAAATCAATGTTACTTGAAGGAGTTGGTGGAAGAATGAGACTAGTTGATGCGCCAGTGGAAAATCTTTAAAGAATTTTTACAATTAAAAATTACAATATGTTTTACAATAAATGCCATATAAAACTGTAAATGTATCACTGACCGAGGGTCAAGTAAAGACATTAAAATCAAAATCTGCAAAAGAATGTGGAAGTACAATAACATTAAAACTAGCACAATTGAGTGGAGGAACACATAAGTTATCATTGACAGATCGACAAGTAAAAAATTTAAATGATGCAGTTAAAAATGGGAAAGGTGTTCAGTTTGAATTTTCTAAGGGGGCAATTGCTAATATGATTAAAACTGGTGGTATATTTCCACTGTTTGCTGCGATTCCAGCGTTAATTGCCGCCGCAGCACCAGCAATTGCAAAGGCTGCAGCGCTTGGAGCTGTTGGAACAGCTGCAGGAATTGCTTTGAAAAAGGCAACTGGACAAGGAGTAGGACAAAAAAAAAGAGGAAAGGGACTAAGACTAGGACGACCAATGTAAAAAATCTGAAGGATTTCACACGGGAATCTATGATTCCAATGTCAAATTTTGATTTAATTGATGCTGTTGAAAAATCTAAATTCACTAAATATCCAATAAAACATTTTAGAGGTGTATTTATGAGAGATCAATTACCTAATATTCCACAAATTCCAGAAACCGGTATAATTAATCTAGATAACAGTGATGGACCTGGAACACACTGGGTTGGATACGCAATTGATCCGCGAGGAATTGTTTATTTTGATTCATACGGGTTACCGCCTCCAGTTGAATTTTATAGGTATATAAAGAAATTCAAGATTCCAACTTGGTACTCAACGTTACCGACACAAACATTAGGTGATCCACCAATTTGTGGTAATGAAGTATTAAATGTGTTAATAAAAATTTCTTCATCAAAAAAACCACCACATATAACAGTAAATGAATATACTAGTAGTAAAAACGCTAATATTTTCTCGAATTAAAAACTTTTTAGATTTTATATAATGTCTGTCGATATTTGGGGAAGATCACGCAAAGAAGAGAGAGGAAAGGATGATAAAACTATTGATGATGATAGTGTAAAAAAAATAATTAGAAATGAACTCGCTAATAATTTTAATTTAGTTGGGATAGATCCAGGAGAATTAGTTGTATTTCAAGATAAACAAGGAAAATTAAAATCTAGTAATGTATCACTTGATGATCTCTTAACGAAACAACCAACTGCAGATGATGATTCTATAGTAGTATTTAAAAAAGGTAAACTTGAACCAAGTTATAAGATTACAGATTTCTCAGATAAATTTGATAATATTGTCACAATAGAGACTAATATAAGAGCCGCGATAGCTAATCAAGAAACATTAAGAACTGATTTTGATGGTCATATAACTAAATTTGATACACATGTAATTAAATTTGATAAACATGAGATTGACTATAACACTCATGTAGATAAATTTGAGGAGCATGTACCTAAATATGAGTCGTTAAAGAAAAATTTTGATAGGGTTAGCGACATACTCGATAAAATATTAGGTTCTACTATCAAAAATATTAAACCGAAGGATGTAAAAGTATTTCTAGAAGGATTAACTACTATTAAGAAAATCACTGATGATATAACTGCTATTTATAATCAACTGGGAGTTTGGAACATCCCTCAAACAGTTTCTGAATCACTCGCGATTAATAAGAAATCTATTGAGGACAACATTAAGGCTACTCAGGATATCACAACAAATCTAAAGAAATCTACAGATGATATAGTTACCATTACAAAACAAATAGGTGTTGTTCGTGAAGATAAATCATTTTCAGATTTAATTACTATCAATAAGAAATCTATTGAGGACAACATTAAGGCTATTCAGGATATTAAAACAATTACTGACTCACTCGCGATTAATAAGAAATCTATTGATGATATTAAAACAATTACTGACGCGGTCAAAGAAGATTTTCCTAAAATAGCTCCCAGACTCGATAAAATAAAAATTCCTAATGACGCGAGTTATATTAAAAATCTTGTGTATGTAGTTGAAAAAGGGTCGCATATATATCAAAAAAGAGAAGGTTATAGTGTCCTCCCTAATATAGTAGTATTTGATGTTAATAGAGTTAATGGAATTTATAGATTTTCAGTAGCTTCTGAGCATCATTTTGATATTAATGTGAATTATTCTCGTATAAACTACAAAGGACTTAATACAGTATTAATACCTATTGATAATGTACCAGAAAAAGGAGGTTCATATAATGAATCACATGGAATTACTGTTACTATTAAATCAGTTAGTGACACTGTACTTAGAACAAAAGTAATATGGTTTTTTGAATATGTATCTGAATTATAATTATAGAAACACCAATATTTTTAAATAAATGTCACAAGATTTTAATATTTCACCATCTCAGTATCGTTATGACACAATATTGAAGTATCAACAACAATTAGAAGAGTTTATAAATACTTATACAGTAAAAAAGAAAAAATATCAAAGAAGAATTACTGCGTTAGATATAACTATTTATACTATATCAGGAATTATTGTAGGTACTGGAATAGTATTATCTTCTGTTACTATGACAGCTCCAGTTGTAATTCCAATTGTTATTTCTGCGGTAACAACATTAACAGGTATCTTTACAGGTGTTTCAAATAAAATTTCATCATGTTCCTCACATAAATTACGCAATTATACACTAAAATTAGATACAGCAACTAACACATATTCTGAGATAACAACATTACTATCTAAGGCGATAAGCGATAATGAAATAACTGAGAATGAATTTTCACATATTACTGATCGTTATAATTCTGCAATGAAGAAATTAAATACTGATAATATACATAATGAGCTCAATAATCGACTCTCCAAAGTATCAAATAACCAAAAAAAATAATTCTATTGTTTTTTCATGGAAGTCTCCAATAGAATGGTATACTGTTGGAATATCACCCGGAGTATACACGATGAAGAAAATTAATAAACAACTAAATAATAATATATCTATAATTATAGGTGATAATTCTACTAATGGAAATACAAGTATTTCTATACCAAGGATTATATTATCCCCAAGTAATATATTTATAATATCTCCAGAACTTGTTATTGACATCTACCAGAGTAGTATTAGATCAGTAATCGGTTGGCCGGATTCTCCGAAATTTGAAGACACTGTGTTCCTAACAGAAGGAAATTACAGTATTGAAATTTATGATGAAGATGTAAAATATGATACTGATTAAATTTTCATCTCTCTAGATTTTACAATTAAAAATTCTAAAATATTTTATAATATGCAACAAGAATTACTACAACAAATAGTAGAAAATACTACTCCTATTAAAACAGAGACGATCATAATATCAACAAAAAAAGCTGAATTTAGTGTAAATTTTCCTTCTCCAATTCCAGTGAGAGAACTCGCGTTAGCCAAATTACGGGTATATAATAGTTGGCCTAATATTAGATCTACAATATACGGTAATCAACAACCAAATAATTCACTAGTATTTGCAAATAAAAATAAAGAAGATGGCACTCCAGATTGGCAAACTGTGTACTTACCAACTGGTTCATATGAAATTGAAGATATCAGAGACGAATTTGAACGTAAAATAAAATCTATTACTAATGAAGAAAAAAAAATAGTAATTGATGTTCATCAACCTACATTATCATCAATAATTACGGTCTCAGATGGATACTCTGTAGATATTTATAACAGTAGTATAGGAACAGTATTAGGGTGGCCTGAAAATCCAGCAAAAAAGGAAATTTTAATAGAACCTAAAAAATCTGATTATACTACTAATAAAATAGGACCAGATAATCCAACGAGGAGATATAAATATTTTGAGGATTTAAATTTTACAAAATTTTATCATACTAGTGATGGAACTGCTTTTTTACCAGCATTTGATGATGTAGACTCTTATGAATCCATCGATAAAGTAGAAACTTATATTAATCCAAGGGGGGTTCGCGATAATTTCGAATTAATGTATAAGGATCTTGAATTATTATTGCCGTCATTGAAATCTGGTAAACTCACCAAAGATGAATTTATTAGTGTTGTAACAGCTGGGAATAAAATTATTCAAGATGTGGAGACATTTAATTCAAGAATACTAAATACTTTTAATGATGATAATTCACCGTTATCCCAAACACCATATGCAAAATATTATAAAGAACAAATAAAAAAGAATCCAGATTATGAACTATGGGGGTATAAAAAAGAAGAAGGAGAAAAACTTCTTAATGAAGCTATAAATGAAGGTTTTAGAAATATTTATGATGAATATGTGAGAAAAAAGCAACAACAAATAAAAATTCTAACTCATAATAATGATCCAGATGGTGGTGGTAGACATATTGCACCAAATAATGTAAATATATCCTCGGTAATCGCACTTAATTTAGTATGTGACGCCGTTGAAGGAAGTTATCAAATTGATTTAACAAGAACAAATCAAGCTCAACAAGGATATATTTTATATTCCTTTGCCCCAGCAGTTTCTCCTGGTTACTTGTTAATAGAAGATCCAATTAATCTTGTTTATATGAGGACCCATAATAATTTACTAACTAAAATTAATTTTAAACTTACCGATCAAGCAAATAATTTGATAGATCTACGTGGTGAAGAATTAGTTATTAGTTTATATGTGAGATCATAAGGATTTCTATTATTATTTTCCTAATAATTTCTCTGCCATTATTTGTTCAACAGATTTTTTATTCATCCCAGATTTTAAATCAGTAACAACTATATCAGCAGTAGTAGGTTTTTCTAATTTAGTAAGTTTCTCCTCCTTTTGTTGTACTTTCTTCTCAAACTTAGAAATTTTTTCATTAAGTGATTTATTTCTCTTTATTAATGTATCATAAACTTCCTGATTAATTTTAATCTTACCAATCTCTTCTTCTAATGATTTTAGTAAATCAATATCTCTAAGTGTTTTAATTAATTTATTATAACCCTCTTTTCTAGCATTTTCCACTAATTTTATTTCATTAATGTATTCTTTTAATCTTTCACATTTATCTTCATACTCAATCTTTTTTTTTGCAATTTCTTTGTCTATATCAGAGATATATTTCGTTAAATTTGCTCCTCGTTCGGTTCCAACATATCCTGCGATAAACTTCTCACTAGGATTAAAATCTTTCCATATTTTATATACACGAGTAAGTGAAATACCGTATTGTTTTGCTATATCAATTGGCTTCTTATTCGCTCGTGATTTAATAATATCTTGTTCGTCGGCGGCCGTTAAATATCTTGCTCGATTTGGCATAAGTATATAGAGTAATATTATTTTATGTAAAAAAATAATTATTCATAAAAAATATTACCGTAATTTTTTGATATATATTTTTTTAATAATTATATATAAATAATTATATCCGGTAAATATGTAAAAATAACTAATATGAGATATAAATAATTTAGTTAGTAACAAGTAAAATGATAATTTATTTAATAACACTTAAGTAATGGCATTTTAACATCTTCAGATATATTTTTAGAAATAAAAATATTGATTACTAATATATTACTCATATACCCAACAAATTATCAATTTACTCGTTATTAATGATAGTTATTTATTCATCTTTATTGAATACAATTACTCTTCCATTATTATTTATAAAAAAATTTCTTCATAATATTACGGTAATATTTTTTTGTAGATAATTATTACTTAATAATGAATAATATTACGGTAATATTTTTTTTATAGATAATTATTACTAGTGTGAAGACAATAATGTTTGCCTAAGTGATAAAGTGTCAGATCGGCAAAATACGAGTTTGCGATTTTTTGTTAAGTCTCAGATTGACGAATGGAGACTTAAAGTTGCAAAACGGGGTCGGATTTTAGTGAAAAAGTGAAGCTCTCCTCTTCTCTCTACTAAAATGAATACAATAATGTTTGCCTAAGTGATAAAGTGTCAGATCGGCAAAATACGAGTTAGTAATTTTTTGTTAAGGCTCAGATTGACGAATGGAGACTTAAAGTTGCAAAACGGGGTCGGATTTTATGGGGAAAAGTGAAGCTCGCCTCCTCTGCTGCTTATTTCGACGGCAAGATATAAACAATAACGTGTAAAAACGCCTTTGTAAAAAAGAACTAAAATCCAGGGATTTTTTTTTGAAATTGGTGTTTCAGTGAACATCAAAACTAAACTTTACATACCTTTTTCATGGTTTACCCTGATAATCACAGAAGGTAGTATTTTAGTTCACACGTACAAACAAAAACGTTAGCTTGGGTATTAAGGAGTCTGAAGTCCAGTACAATGCTAATGTATTTACTATTAATGTAGACAATATCATCATATAGTCGATTGTATAATCAAATGGTACGTCAACAAAGACCAATAGTTGGACACCCAAAACAACAAGAAAAAGAAAAGAATCAATCTTGTTTGATTTAATCGTTGCATAGGTGTATATTCACAAATTTCTGGCAGTGACATTCCTATCTTATACGCCGCCCATCAAGCTGGGTGAGTGTTGAATCCAACTGTCGACTGGGATTAAGAAAATACACAACGTTATGATAAATGTCACCAAAAGTTTGCTCGGATCTCTTACAATTTTAATGGATAGGACAGTGTGTGTGTGTGTGTGTGTGTGTGTGTGTGTGTGTGTGTGTGATTCAGTGAAATGCACACGCACAAAATTCATGTCAAAAGGAGCTGAAAAGGTTTATAAGAAAATAGGAACCGTACATTATTTGAGACTTGACATTTTTGTACAATTACCGATAAGTTGGAATAACTAAAAACGAATAATCATAATTTTCTCATTTTTTTTCTTCTTCAATATTGAATAAATTCAAACCCTCGTACACTCTAATTCTCCTAACGCAGCAAACATTGAGAGTATGCGAACAGAGCATCAGAAAACCATTACAAACATGGTACCAGGCATCTTTCTAACACTTTTGATTTTCAAGTAGACGTATTCATGTGTTGATGGTCTAATGTTAACATTCATCGACGTTATTCGGGTACATGTTTGAGAGTTAAACACGGTTGTATCGACCTGTGGAAAGAAGCCGCGACAACTGCCACAAGTTGTGAAATTTCATGCCAGAGAACACCATGTGGTCTGACCGGGTAAACGTCCATTCCTAATCTAAACAAATAATGATAAAATATATCGATGTATGCTCGTAATAGCATCAGGTCTGTAACTATACTGAATTTCCAACATGTCACTCCCACATTTTCACCGAATGCAGACGTGGAACGCGTTCTCGAGTTCGTACGACTGATACAATGCAAAGTCCTTCCTTGTACTCTCCTATATTCATCAACTTAGCCAGAAAACTGGTTTCTCTTTTGTGTCACACTTGTGCGGAAATGTAGTATCATGTTTAAATATCCCTCTTTTCACGTCGATAAAGAACGAGCTGTGACAGGAAAATGGTTGAGAGTGGAATTGTTTAATTATCACGATCACAGATAGCGATTTTACAAAATGTATCAAAACTAACACTTCCCAACAACTAAATAGTATGAACATGACGGATCTAGTCTAGAGATTTGTTTTCGGGATACAAGTATAAATCTGCAAATGTGAATCCTGGCTATTCATCACGGTGTCACGCCAAAGAGGAAAAATGAACCAGCTCAAATACACGTACAGATTCATAGAGCGAATCGAATCCATGGAGGAAAAACGAGCATTATTTAAAAACCCATGCACTTGTATTTGAAAGGAAAATTAAATCAAAGCCCAATGAAGTCCAATACAGCATATTTGATGGATCCAGGACAATACATTCAAATGATACACGATAAAATAAAACTCACGAAACCCGTTTAAACCTTAAGAGAATATATGATCTTGGTCAGTTACTAAGAGACGCTCGAGTTTATCAAAGCCAAAGAGATTGCCAAAGAGATCGTTGAAGATTAAATGAAAACCATCGACTCAATAAAATCTTTACTCAGTTAAGAAAATTGTGCGGCATCGTTTATTTCTTTTGACATAAATCGCACATTGAGAGTAACATTTAGGGACTGCCAAACATATGCAAAAATCATTCTCAAACTCGCTAGTGGCAGACTTAATAATAGTTATGTTGTCACTTGGTCAACACGGAATATTATCTTCATGTCAGCCTCTGCTGGAACTGACCCTTTACACCTCAAGGTAAATTGAGCGGTACTTTTCAAAGCCATCGCCACCAAGGAGCATACAGATTTAGGTTACAGAAAACATATTCGTTTGGTGTCCGCACTGTCACTAAATTCATTGGTTGGTTTAGAAAGTATCTCTAAGTTTTGAAAGTAAATATAAGACATAAACAAGGCAGCCATTTTTATCGGAATGGTATCAGAAAAAGACCGATTTAAGAAAACTGCATCCTTGTGATTATATATCTTTTTTCTTGGATACTTAACAAGAGTGTATTAATAATTTACCTTTTGGAAGAACTGGAATGCAATTGCAACTGTTTTTAATGGATCCATTCGAAATGCAAAATATTTCTCCTGAAATGTGATGTAGTTTTTAATTATTAATATCTAAATAGGTATACAAATTATAATTAGCTAGAAGATGTTCACATGGTCATACTTTCACAACCCGTAAACATGTTACAAAACTCCCGATATCGCGAATCGCCATGCAGTTAAACAATTAGAGAACTACGAAATCTAACACTAACGGATGACGAACTTGAAAAGATCCAGAATTTATGAGCACTATAAGAGTATCTACTATTTCTCTATTTGTACAAGTTTCAAAATGTGTTATGAGAAGTTAATATAGTTGAACATAAGGGCGTAGATTTGTCTTTTTAGGTCGTAAAAATGGTTAACGCTAATTTATGATCTACGATAAATATAACACTTACCTAAGAGTTTAGTCTACGAAAGGTTTGAACTGCTAGCTTCTTTGTATTTCAAACCCACTAACATATTTTACAATCTCAAAGACAAACTTTTGAAATTATAAAAGGATGTTATAATCTATTGCATTTTCAATCACTGTTGTTTATTTAGTCCAAAAAAAGGTGACATTCGTGGGCTTATAAAAAGCGTATGTTTGGTAGGTACACCGTAAACGTGCAAAAGAACTGAAACTTAATAGCTATAATTTGTAAATGTGTTTGAGAGGTCATTATCATTGAAATTCTCTTCTTGCGATTCAGTTCATCAAAACAAATTTGTAGTTATCTCGTGTATTACATTGTGCATTATATTTCTTTTCATCCACATAGAAATATTTTAGGAAAGTTGGTAGAAAATCTTGAATAAATAAATGTTTTAATGCTGTTTGAAGAATAATATGTATAAACCAAATACTCTTCCTGATAATTCTAGCTACATTCAATGAAAAGCCAGGTTGTCTAATAATGACAACTGCATTTACCTCCCTTGATTTAATTGACCTTGGACAGCATTCTAGAACGTGCGGATCATACGTTTTATATAGAAGTGTATTGATTGACGGTCATTCTCAATAAATACTATTTTTTGTTTTGCAGCATACGGTCATAGCTTGAGATCAACAAATGAGAAAAGTAATTATTTGATCTTTTTAATTTGTAAAGTAAGAAATAATCATTACATAAAATGACCTTTTTAAACTTCTTAAACTATTTCTTATTTAGTACATCAGGCTCCTAGCAGCAAACAAATGACTCAGTCTTTTCAACACGTCTGACACCATTGGGTCGTCCTTATACCAACCTTTCAACAGTCACAGGGACTAAACTTGGTACACTTATAGCTTTTCTGGTGTAACCAATGGCTAAATTGTAAAATCAAATTAAGAAAACAAAAAAAAAAAAAAATTGAAAAAATGTATGACTACCTAAACTCTTGCTATTCAAATTCATAGCTTCGGCGTACATTCATGAATTCAGCAAAATTCATTCTCAGAGCAAAGATATTATCGACCGGCGACTCCTCCATACTCCCATTGTTGTAATTATCGTATTCATTTCTTTTAGACTCGGGATGTGTCGTGCACCGTTCGAACGATTACCTCTTTGAGCAGTAATGGGGTAAATTTCTCATTTTTAATCTCGTAACCCCAATCATATAAGACATACTGGTTGATGGAAGGATCATGTTCACTCTCGTGCATGGCTTTAATCGACTGAAGTGAGCAATCGGAGTCATCTTAAGACGAGGTATGCGACATCCGTTATTTCCTTAACAATGCGCCATTGTCGAATCCACTTACTCGCAGCTTAGTTGATTTCCCATTCACAGAGTATGGTGCAACCACAAAAGTCACTATCACGGACAAACTTACCATGAAATTTTAAATTATAGGTGATCCTCTGTCACGCTTCCTTATTGGCCGCCCACATTGCTTTGCTAAATTCTGACACGAATTTAATCAGATGGTATGACGACCAGTTGGGTGTTTAACGAACCAAAAGATCCGTAGCAAGATTCACTTCTCAACCTAGCATCAGCGTATTCGAGATGAATAGGGAAGCAACACATGCAGAAGACCGATAGACCATGCTCGAAAGACTCACGTACTGCATTATACATGTTTACATGTTTACATTCAGCGTGTGCCGCTTGCATCTGACATAATGTACCGTTCCACGATCACATTGCACTGCAGATGAAATGGAGACGTTTCGTTCATCTTAATTCTTAACATAACACAATTGTTTAAAATATTGCACCTTCAAACTGTTGAACGTGGACAGAACCAAGCAACACTCTTGTAATCGTAGTGGCCTAAATGTTAGGCCAAGGCCCAGTCTCAGTTCTCATCGTTGAATGATCGTCAGTCACAAGAATGTTCGCGCTTCCCTCCTGCGTCTTTTTAATATCATGGATTAGGATATCTTCTGCTTAACCAGGCTATATGCCATGAAGTTCGTTCGGCTCCTCCGTTGAAGTTCTTGTACTGAACGCAAATGGAGTATGTTTCACAATACTCTCTAATATCGTTCCTTATACAAAAGGCTGTATTACCGTTGACTAACGCTAGGTTATGTTGGCCCTGAATGCCGACCACAGTTACACCATCACAATGCCCTAAACGTTCTCACTGCAATGTTTACGAAATGACAATTACACTTTTATCTGATTTGCCGGACCAATCAAGACAAACTCTAATGAGCATCTTGTTGGAATTTTCCAATATATTGCATGTTTGGTTATGTGTCTAATATGAAGGGACAATTAAATCATGCTCAGCCATCACTGTTGTTGAGGTTAGCGATTTACTTATATAGAGAGTCGCAATTTCTGCCAAAAGATCCACAAACCGATAATGACTACAAAAACAAAGGTAACTGATTTTGTGGTGAGCTATTTAACAATAACATCTACTTTTTCAGGATCTGTGACAACTCCTGCAGCTGATATGAGATCATAAATATACCGTGCCTCTCGCACATAGAGCGTACGTTACTTGGATTTCAGCTTCAGATCGGCTATTCGAAGACATAAAAACCCGTGCATATCTATTAAGCAACTACTCGAACGTGCTTCTGAACACAACCACGTCGTCAAGATAGATCCGATAAACTGCATATTGCAGCCTAGATATTATGGTTTCATCGGTCATTGGAATGCCCAAGGCCTTGTTGCACAAACCAAATATCACTTTGAATTAACACGGGACTCGACATTTTGCTTTGATCGGTCAGCCTGCTCAATTTCCCCTTTCCATTACCCCGGACATCAGATCTACTTTCACAAATAAGTTCATGCCCGCACAGCAGACAGCACAATAATATACTCGATTTGCGGAAGAGGCTGCGTGGTTTAGATTGTAACCGAATTCAGGGCCATGTAGCATATACATATACACACATACATATACACACATACATATACACACATACATATACACACATACATTTATTTCGTCCAATTCAGCTTTACTAATACTGATGGATAGGTCCAAAGATTTACTGATGGTTATATGCCTCCCTTCATCAATATATCGTCCACTTATGGGTCAGTTTCTTGCCGGATATAAAATAACACTGTTCTGGGCGGGGCTCGAATATTCCATGTCTTGATACAGTGTTTAATCAAATTTGTTCTACCAAAAATAATCATCATCTCGAGACAATACTGTGCAATATTCTTTCAACGAAACACTGCGAACAACTGCTTGATTGGGTGTCAAACGGCTGCATGTTCTATCGAATATCTCACACAAAGGTGAGAGTGTTATACAATCGACAATTTGCGCCGAACGTTCTGCACTGGTTTGAACGCACCAACGGTTCATCATTAATATAACATAATGGATTGTAATTTTGTGTTTGTTTTGTTTTGTTTTTGATTGCTTTGTCTTAGGGCCTCCTTTACACTGGTTACTCTTTTTCAACCGAATACTGGGCACTCTTCCTCAACCGATCACTGGTCATTCTTCCTCAACCGATCATTATCTTTGAGCAGGCTTGTTACTCTCATATTGGTAATAATCACAATCCTAATAATTCAAGTATCGGAATTTGCATCATTCTACTTGTATTGCAGTTGATGCTGATGGTCATGTCTTTCGTTTGGTTCTTCGCTCAATCTTTTGTTCTGCAGTATTAGTATGTCTACTTTGACATCGAGTTGCTTGATCATAGTCTTATCGTCAGCAATCTTCCTTTCAGGCCCGGTTTTGTAATTGTCATGACTCTTAAAAGCGAAACGTACTGGTCTGAACCTTACCCTAACATGTAGGATAGCTCTCGATTCTCATTGTTTCCTGCCAGTAGTTTTGGCGATTGCGCCAGACATAAAGTCTCAGATCTGCAGCCAAATCGGCTACATAGAAATGTTATTTGGCATGTCGATCCAGAATATCAAGTGGGCAATCATATTTGCGAAACAAGCGTTTGCATGTTTGCCCTTACTCGGGAAGCGTTCCATCCATCTTTGAAACGGCTTCGAAGCTGCGCCTAATATAAGTATTAATCGTCGTGGTTACGACTTGCGACGCATGCTCCCATGCTACCTAAACTCGATTTGAATGAGCAGATACGTCAAGACTTGGAGGGTATCTTTCCTTAAATATGCAGCTTCTTCTTGATTTCATTCCAGTTGATCATTATTGCACAATGCACATAATGGATCATAAAGTTGAGAAATGGTTATGAACCATAATATCCATCTGGCTTAATAATTTCATTACTTCGAACTGTTTACGAATTAAAATCAGGTTTTGTTCTAACAACTTGGTGTCTCTCTTTGACTTCGCTAAAGCTTTCGAAAGAACTTGCTCTAAAAAGAATGGTCCCACAGATGTGTTTAATTTTGTCAGATTGATGAGTGATGATAATGCTTATAGGTTTGACAAGACAATCGGTCGAATCTTCCTCCCAGGAACCTGTGATGTGTTTCTATTACAAGTCCATCAACTCTCACCGTTAGGGGTCCTCTGCTTAATAGCTATAAAACCCGAATATTCAGACCTGGCACCGAATGCAGGAACATTTTCGTTCAAATTCTCGCTCTCAAACAGATAATGGCTTTAGTGCTCCCTCCAGTGCTTATTTTAATAGCCAGATGATAAATTTATTAATAATGAACCGCACTTTGGTCCTTCATGCATGTGTGTGAGTGTGTTGGCCATGGGGTGGTACCAGATAGAAACATTCTGTCAGAACGTTTTTCCTTTGTAAATCAAAATTACAAACTTATACAGTTATGAATCGGAACAGGGAAGGAATTCATCACAAAATCATTATATATTTAATTTGCCCATGCGAACTTATTAGATTCCAGACATTTTTTTTTCGAACGGAAAATTTAGCTCTACGAAGCTCGTGTTTGTTTTAGTGTACCCTCCCCAACAACAAAAATCCATTTGTCTCGTTCTAACCCATTTTGATGCAATCTTTAGGACAGTCTATAAATGAATAGACTCTTATCTGACCATTCAATGAAGACATTACAAACTCTTCTAAAATAAAATTCATCCTTCCAATCATATTTACTAATAGAGAGAACTCAAATTATGAACACGACGTTCCTACTCAGTAGTCTTATGGAATATCTGCTTAGCTTACACTCAAGGGGTCTAAATACCAAGCGACTCAAGAACGTTTGATTGAGCTTGGGTTACGCTCCATATTTCCACCTTTATATATGGATCACAAAACAACAATCGTTGTCAGCTGAAGGATTCTTAAAAAATAAAATCGCACACATATATGTCCTCACAAGCAACGTTAACACCAATTTCACTAATCTATGTGTGTCTTGTTTATTATTTGAATAACTTCACACTCGGTCTTTCCAAGCCGAAGAATGATTCTCTATATAATTGCAGCATCAGACATGACAAAGCTAAAACAGTGTATCGAAGGAGAACTCACACAATATTATGCGGTATGTATTTCACCAAGAGAGAGGAGAAACCAGACAATTACACTAGGACATTTACTAGGATCTTATTATTTAATGTTACCTCTCAAAATATTGGCTAGATAAGTAATTACAATTTGGTTAGTAATCATTGAAGTATATATAACAATGTCGTTTTGTCCGTAGCTAACATTGAAGCATATATACAATGTCGTTTTGTCAGTCGCTAACATTTAAGCATATATATACAATGTCAATATGTTAGTGGCTACAATTAATTTTATTTATAGACCCCGAATCATTCAAAATTGGTTACATCTTTTTCTTCCATTTGAGCCCTGAGTGTTATGACAAACACTTCAGTTGCCTTTCTGTCTCGATAGGTGGTTTGCACCAGTTTCCGCGCAATCCTTTCATACACTTGCTTCGTTGCAGTATTTGCATCGACCACAGTAACAGGGATTGTAGCTATAGATTACGTCTGGAGCTTACATTAATTCTGTAAAGAACTGGAACAAATTAACGACTCCATTTAGCAAATGATGCAGTTCTTCTACAAATATTTCCTTTTTCGCATCAGATGTTTATTTATATATGCACGTTTTACACTCCAATATGTGTTTAATCATTTCACGTAATTCTGAGCAAAATATTGCCCCACTGTAAAAAAAAAAAAAGAACTAATTATAATGTAACATTATTAAAATACAGGCCATTGCCCCATTCTAGAAAACTAATTATAATGTAACATTGAATACAATACAGGGTCATTATGAAACACTTGAAAATTCAATAAGTAACAATCTTCACTTCATTTAATTAAAGTGGAATCACTGGCGCGTTAGGTCTTTAGAAATATGATTCAGACATTTCCCTCCACAAAAGAATATCTCAAATTGAGATCACTATGTACAGAAGCTTTTCAGTTTATTGTCACAGATCCTTTCACTAAAATGTAATGACTTGTTAACAGTGATACATTTTACGACCGTCTTATCAGAAGTTTGGATAAAACTGTTTTCATATCGCTATAAAAATGAGTTATGATCAACGTGAGGTGCAAAATGCCCCTTCATCAAATGTGATAAGACCAAAACTAAAGCGATGCGTAAAATGATAGATTTTGTTGTGTTAATTGAGTTTCGTGACTTAAGGTATATTAAATTCTGCCTCTGGCAGATAATGTACCTAAAGGAAATCAGTAAATTATCATCGCTGCAAAGGTTCACGGTCTTTGAAAGTTGAAATGATGAATTGCTTCGATGCTAAATGTATATTTTAGAATTCGTCGAGAAAGCGAAACTTTGCGCAAAATGAGATAAGTTCAATTGAATTCTTAACATCGCGATATTATTATGTTTGCTATATACTTTTTGAACAATCCTATTAGATTAGTATGTTTGTTACCGGTCAAAAGCCAGAGGTATCAACAGTAGTTATGTAAAAATATTCATCGCTTAATTATAGGTACAAACTTGCCCCCATTTGATGGACTCCTTATGGCTACAGCTATATAATAATGGCGACGGAAGCGTCGAGCGCTGTGTTGCGTGTTAAGGCTCTAATAAACAGTATACAGAACAAGTGAAAACAACAATCGTTGTAAAATTTAACAATTAATTTATTTCCCTAGAACAACAGTGTAAAATTGGAAATAAAGCTTACAGTTTTAAGAATCAAATCAAAAAGTAATCCAAGAATAATCCCTGAATTTAATTACAAAAGTCTTAGTAATGAAATGATATAATAGATTCAAGTTCGAGTCCTGTTGTAAACTCGAAGATGGAAAACGATGACGTATGCTGAAGTCTGTTTTGTGCGTATCTACAGTTCATTGTCGAAACCCAATATTTATCACTCCAGTGTTGGAAATGTGAATAAAGTTTTGATAAACTGTCCGTGTCCAAGAATTCTGAATATTTACAGAGATATGAAGTATTCCTTTAAAATCCTAATGAATTAAAGAAAAGTTAACGTGGATTATAAAACAGGCAGCAACAAAATAAAATGACTTAACGTTATATTAAATCATAGAGCTAACCATATTTTAAGTTTAATAAAAGTATATCGCATTCTAATACGTAATTTCGAAAAAATCAACAAATCACTTAGGGGGTGGGAGGAGTCACGTCATCGTTTATATCACGTAATCTCAACATGACCCTGACGAGAACCAATCCTGAATTAAGGTCAGGCTCTGGATCAACCTTAATTGTTTAGCACGGAATAATTCAGGTCAACAGATGTTCTGAAACAAACATCATCTCTAGTAAATAAATTTTAAAACAATAATAATTTAAAACTGACAAACAAACACTTAAGAATATATTAGATCAGACATAGGGTACGCTGTCCCCATAAAGAACAAGACAGATTTATATGATAAAGCTTTCTTTTTACCATGGATTAATTATACACGTGGTTTAACCAAAAACATAAGAAGTACTCGTATGAATTATAAATAGTGTACATAAAATTATGCATTTCTCCAAACGTGAAAGTGCATCTGCAATTAAATCATATTTTCCCTTGATGTGCCTGATCTAAAGAGTATATTCCTGTAACAATAAACTTCACCATAGTAGTCTTTGATTCGTATTAACAAGCACAAGGAATTCAGAGCCAGTCTTGATCTTAGCACCTATAAGTTTAACTTATCCATGTCCCACGATATGTCTTTGTAAAGTTACACTAGCACGGCAGAACTCACTTTTAGATAAATTAATTCTCACATCTGCATCGGTGAGTCTGCGAAAAATTCTAAATGTGTGCTAAATGTTCTTTTCGGGTGTCGTTGTAGATTCGCTCTTGAAGAATCCGCTCCAAACTTGTTGAATATCGAAAACAGGTTTATGGATGAATATGCAAGCGCATCGAAGACCTAAGTTGGTATACTGCGGAGAGTCGACGTAGTAGTTGACTATCGTGCCAATATTTATTCCATTTCGCGTGACTACTCTTTTCAACGACATCAATACTCATTTACACGTTGTGTCTGCGATCATAAAATCAAGTTATGTTGGTTCCTTGATTAATCTTGTGCAGCGTGTTGATTATCATATGACGACCACTGCATAAATTTACCATTAATATTTCTGATAATTTCTTTATCATCGAGTGATAACCAGACAGATTTCTTTATTTGTATGAAATTATCGGATATGGTACAGTCAACGACGTTAAAATACCAATATCTGACAATTGTGATAATAGCACTTTTGAAGTCTAACCACGTTTATGATTTTTCTCAGCAGTCATAGAGATGAACGTTTTGTCCTGTTTATTAAAATAACAACCAAACAAGGCAGGTTTAACCGGATGAATATTCGCTGAAAATGCAAAAGATTCAATCTCGGAAAATCCAGTTAGATTGTAGTCAGCAGAAAGATTGTCGTTTATACATAATCTAGTCATTTCGTGTGATCGATGACCGAATCGTTCAAAATACGGTTGATATTCGCCGTATCCAAGAAAACTAGCTGGATAAAATGCCACATTTTCAACTGATTTTATATCGGCGGAATTATATTTTGTGTTCCAGAAATCACATGTCCAAACTCTAAAAAAGATCTTGATATATCTTCAACTGAACGTTATTCAATAATATAAAATGCATCAGGCTAAATATAGTTTGTCGATGGTTCATGATCTGATAAGTTGCACCTTGGAAAACAAAAATTGTCGTGGTGAGTACTGCGGTTATCACAGTGTAAGACGCGGCAGTGCTGGACCGAAACAGTGCTTGAAATGAGTCGCGGTCAAGGGGAAAACACAATTATGCACATCGAACACTTACTTATACGATATTAAGAGATGCAAAACGTTTCTAATGACAGCACAATTTACATTAATGAGGAAAGTTAAAAACGACATTAAAATTACTGAATTTAGATGTCATCCAATATTTTTAATTACGAAGCGAGCAGATCTGGAACCATCAGAAAATGTCGTCTCACTAAAACCTCTTGTCAGTAATATGAGATACCTCACTATGTGTATCTGAATTTCAGGACACAAACAAGAAAAATGTATCGCTCACATAGATTTATTTATAAGTGTTTAAATCGTTAGAATAGCGATGTTTTTGTGGTTGATCATATTATTTCTAAAAAGCAAGATAATGGGTTAGAACACGAGCTTTTACACAGAGAGAAAACACAAAACGTGGATATATCAAGAGAAGTCAAAATAAAACAAAAGCATGTTAGATCATTACACTTAGATACAAAGGAGATAAAATAATTTTTATCAATATAATCCGCTAGAAAATATTTCGATGTCAGTCACATTTCAATCCAATTTACAGCGGACAATTTACAAAATTCAGCCATCTCAAAGAGACCTAACCAAAAACTAACATTTACATACAACACACAATAAATAATTTACTACAAACACTCACACTAGTCAGTTGACATAAAATATTTCAGTATGCACAGTAACGTATTTGTCATAACAGCAAATTATCGGAATTTCAATTTGATTGCAAATTTAGGTATTGCCCCTATTCAACGTGTCAAGCTAACTAAACAAATAAATATGACAAATTGATAGCTAATAATATTCACGCTTAGAACAAATCGTTAACTGTTTTTATAATAAAACAGGTTTGATTTAAAATGCCCAGATACTTCATAAATTCTCTGTTTAGAGTTATATAAATGCGTTTACACTACCTTTTAATCTTATATTCTTCATAGAGAAAGTGACTTAGTGAGTAAAGTGTACAGACAATCTTTCTATCATCCTATGGAAACTTCAAAATGGATCCAAGGAACACGCGTCTGTCATGTTGTTAGCGTTTTAAATACATTATTGTAATACATTATTATTATAAGTGGGAGCGTGCCTGCGATGCACTGACAAAAGATGAACCATTGTTGTATGGGTAAACATATAAAACGTAACCTAGGTACACTTGCCAGGGTCCCTCCCGAAAACAAATACAGGTATTCATTGCACCAGGAGTTCACTTGAGGTATGTGTACTTGATTACAAAGTTAAAATTCAGCGTGGACAACTCTCTGAATATCTAAACTTTAATATTGGCACTGGTAAAATCAAAATTTGTACATTGGGGCCATGATGGGGGTTATGTTGTGTGTGTGTGTGTGTGTGAGAGAGAGAGAGAGAGAGAGAGAGAGAGAGAGAGAGAGAGAGAGAGAGAGAGAGAGAGAGAGAGAATGCATTTTCTCCATTCGAAATTGCACTCTTATCTTGTACAATTACGAACAAAAAAACCACAAGTGACTCCAAAATGAATCTGCATATTTTAAAATTATTAATTTGAAGTATTATTAGAATCGGATTAACTAAAATTGCCTGGCACGTTCATTTGTGCTCATATCATAGTTTCGATGTTGTTTCTTTGATTACATAGCGTTCCATCGATTTCAACTAACTTAATTTCTTCACCACATAACGAGAATCAACGCGTGTACGCTCAAACGTCCCAAACAGTGCGTATTACTATTAGATGTTCGGGTTCTATTCATTAAATAAACGACATCAATTCCACATGCATATTGGATAGTTTTCAATTATGTTTTATATTGCATTCAAGCGTGCCAAACAGATAAAAACAAGGGTATGACTTTCCGGCAATTATCGCTTGCAGCAGCTGCCATATCAGCGTGAAGATTCTGTTTGAAAATTTTTTTTTTTTTTTTTCTTCTTTTTTTTGGATTGTGAGTCATTATAGCTCTGGTTTGGAGTGTGGAGGAGCATTGTAACACTTTTTGCTGTCACGCCCGTTCTGTTTTAGTTAATGTGAGAATATAAACTTTACGTTGGTTTTGGAATCTCTATAATGATTTTAGCTGACAGACTGTACGTGAAGGTGGGAATCATTATAGCACTAGTGATTGGCACGAACTATACGATGGAGTGTGGATTACTATATCTCATGATGTCTACAAGTCAGTTTGTGAGGGGAATTAATTGTATTATGCATTGTTTGCTTGGCACGACGTATACGTTCTAATATTATTGAATATATCACTGTTTGCTGACACGACCTACATGTGTGGATGGAGATCTTAATAGAACTGTTTTATTGCATGTCGTATATGTTTTAGCGGAAATTAGTTTAGAACTGTTTGATAGCATCCCGTATATGTTGTAGTATGAATTAGTATAGAACTGTTTTATAATATGCCATATATGTTCTAGCGGGAACTAGTTTAGAACTGTTTGATAACATGCCGTATATGTTGTAGTGGGAATTAGTATGGCATTCTTTGATAGCATGCCGTATATGTTGTGGTGGGAATTAATATAGCACTGTTTGATAGCATGCCAAATACGTTGTAGTGGGAATTAGTATGGCACTGTTTGATAGCATGACATATATGTTGTAGTGGGAATTAGTATATCGCAGTTTGATAGCATGCGAATATATGTTGTAGTTGGAATTAATATAGCACTGTTTGATAGCATGCCATATCTGTTAGGGTAAGAATTATGGCGTGTGGAGTCGTGTAGCATTGTTTGTTTGAACGACCTTTATGTTAAGAAGCAAAGGTCCTTTTATTAGAAAATCCTCGACATACAGATATGACTCAATAATTTAAGTCTTTGAAGTAAGTTAAAAATAACTACATGAAACTATAAGTTAGAATATCTTTATGTAAATTCCACCTGGTAGCGTTGTCATCCTACTCCAAAAGACGTGTGGTTGAGATTACTTAAAGATACGGTATGGGGCTTGAATGCAGGATTCCAGTGACTCCAAAAAACATTTTACCCTGATTAGTAGGTTTCCAAACAAAATGTATGGAAACAATTAGATTTTCAGTCTATCTCAAACGAACAAAATAGCACCTGATATGCTTTTTTATGATTCCATGCCGCGTTAATGTCAATGAACCAATGTACACCACTTCAAACCACTTTCGCTCCAGAGGACCCTTAAGACCTGAGTGCAAAAGTCTTACTGTTGTTCACGTTCCACTTGATCAACACGATACAAATTGTGTCCACATGTGGAATACACTCCATCCCAGCTGATATTTGTTCCACACGGGGGTATGTTCTTAGACCTGTTCTCTTCTTTCTATACCCTCAGCCGCTCTAGAGTGGCATATATCATCATCCAATGTCTCATCAATTGTACGCTGATGACATCCAAATATACAAATATAGCCACCCAACTAAGTTCACGCTACCATCCCTCGGTGTAGAAACTGCAGATGATAAAACTGAGGCCATTATGATCACAACACCAAGACTTCCTCATTCACTTCCTTTACCTCAAACAATAAACGTCAGCAACACCAACATTCAAATCACAGTCAGTATGAAACCTAAGTGTTACTCTGGACTACTCTCACACTGCACCCACATGTCATGAACATATGCAAGGCTGCATATCTTGAGATGAGACACATCAGCTCCATTCGCAAATATCTTTCAATTGATGACACTAAACCACGTGTGCTACTTTCAAGACAGGTCTATTGTAACTCAATTATGTCTGGTTCGTCTCAATATCTACTTTTGAAACTTCAAAAAGTTCAACACACAGCTGCTCGGATCATCTTTAGAGTATCACTATTAGAGCACACCTCCCCGCCGCTCTATACCCTACACTTGCTATGCATTCAATCCAGAATAAAACACAAAATTCTCCGTGGTACGTTTCACTGACGGACTCCAGTCCAACATACCTATCCGACCTCATCCATGTGTATACACCAGCAGGATATTTACGCTCCTCTTCCGACAATCGTACACTCAGTATTCCCTCTATTAAAACAAAGTCATACAGATAGTATTAGGAGTAGTATTAGTAATTAGTAATATTTTTATTATCATTGTTTTTATTATTATTATTAGTAGTAGTAGTAGTAGTAGTAGTAGCATTAATAATATTTTTATCATTGTTATTATTATTATTATTAGTAGTAGTAGTAGTAATATTTTTATTATCATTGTTATTAGTAGTAGTAGTAGTAGTAGTAGTAGTAGTAGTAGTAGTAGTATTCACTATTCAGGCTTAGCTACTGAATAGATACAAATATATATGCGTACAGAAACACATCAAGAATCGGCCTCATGCGTGTTTGTCTGCTAGGTAATAGTTAATCTGTGTTCCTTTGACATGTAATGGTACATATACGTTTTGGGCTTCTTTGTGAATCTTATGTAACATCCTTAACGTTTGTCTTTGCTTCATGGTGCATATTTTGATTTTGATTGTAGCGGTTTGTCTTTTGGTTGCAAGGGTTTGTCATTCACTGGTGTTTATCCAGGTTTTAACTTCACAACTATAACAGAATGGAACCAAATGCTGTTGGATCTAACGAAAAGACATTTTTCAAAAACACGTACCTAAAATGTTATTATTTAATTCAAGTAACGAATACATAATTTTTGAGAAGCTAAGCTAACTTCCTTACATAAACCTAACACATGCAAATTAACCAAAACGATCGAAAAAAGTGCACACCATTTTCATCAAAAGACACACAAAGGGTAGGCCCTATCGTTCGTCAACATGTATGATAGGTGTGTGGAATTTGTTTAAAGAAGTTGATCAATTACCTTTACTTGAATATATTCGCTTTTTTCCTCAGTGGCGACAATATATATATTGTACTGGAATAATACTTCCGCATTGATCTAATTGGCCAACATAGATAATTAAGCGCTCTAACTGTGCCCGTGCATCATCTTTAGGGTGACCCATATTCATGCAGGTACATCCTCTTTTATAATACCTTTTGGAATTTTGATTCTACGGTCTCGCATGGAATGCATAAGTTGGTTTACAGTTGGCACACTTATAATAATCATCATTTTCCAATTGCTTATCATGTAATAAACTTTCTGTAAAATTATTTTAATTTTTTATCATGTACAGAAACTGACCCCTCTCTTCTATGCTTGATATTATTTCATTGACTTCTCTCTGTGTTTTTTAACAGAGTCGACAGCAACATAATTTACCTTTACTTGAATATATTCGCTTTTTTCCTCAGTGGCGACAATATATATTGTACTGGAATAATACTTCCGCATTGATCTAATTGGCCAACATAGATAATTAAGCGCTCTAACTATGATACCGCATTTGAGGCATGGTTGAGTGTCGGTGCCAACACGTAACTCGAGCAAGTGAGATCTGCGATATTAATAATAGACATGTTCTGTTGCAAACCTCACGCTTTCCATGACAAATATACTTGCATTGATTGGCTCGTTGTGCCATCAGACTTGTTATATAACAAGAGGAGTTTCCTTTAATAGAAGGAATCATCAATGTTCTCCTAGGATGGTGTATTAAATATCAGGCAAATCTGGTATTTTATCTCATGCTATATACACTGTGTCTCAGTGTATACTTTATTGGATAGTATTTCTTCGTATGAACATTAACTGTAAAATATTTTTCTCCCATAACAGTAAAGGCGAAAATCAGGTCAGGATCTCATAACCGAGCCTAAACAACATAATGGTATGTCTTTGAGTTGTCGTTTCTTACTATCGAGATTCGTTCGATTTACTATGTAGACCAGACCATGTTAAATATTCCTCAACGAAACTCAGAATGACATATAACCTAAGGAAAACTACTTAGTTTTCTAAAGACGATTTTATTTATTTTTGTTTAAGTATCCACCATTGCAATCATTTAAGTCTTTTTTTTCCCAAACAGTTACTTCTGTGTTGCTTGTTTTATTAAATCGAGACACAATTTTCTCAACGATCGTGGTAATTAATCCCTTACGTATTATTTATTTATTTATTTATTTATTTATTTATTTATTTATTTATTTATTTATTTATTAAATACTTGTTGACTTCAATATTCTCACTACTTATCACAAAATCTTGATTTCTGTATATATGTTCGATTGCCATCCAGGATCTTCATTTGGTTTAGTCAATTTTACTTGCCTGTCTGCAAGAATATGATTTTATTTTCACTTCTTTAGGAACTCTGTGATCCATCTATGTAACAGAATGAGGCGTAGATAAAACTGTTGAATCGATGGTATGAAACCTGAGGAGTCGGCAATATTATCCTCGTTTTAAAATCCTTTTGTACTACTAGATCTTTCTTGTATTGTATATCTTTAGTGGATTGTTAGTTTGTACCAGGATAATAAATTTGTCATAAAAACGATATAATAATTCTTTGACGTCACTCTGAAGATACGTGCTGATCGAAACACCAGACACAAACTAATAAACAAAACAAAACCCACAACAAAACAATATTTAAAAAATAGAAGATGAACAAATCATTATAAACGAAAGATAACCCCATTTAGTCATAGACATATCAGAGGCTTTACTGCAGGTTTATTTCCCTTGCATGGCTGTTTTCCTTGTGACGAGAAACCGAGGATGTGTAAAAGGTTTGCAATACATATTCCTGCGTAGTCCCTACATTTGTTTCTCAGCATTATCCAAATTCGTATAAATCATATGTTAATCTAAAGTACCTTCAAAGATAAACTCATTGTGATGATTTTGTAATGAGTTATCCCGCATAATTGTGAGAGGCTGGAATGTAAACAAAACTACATGCAATTAGTCAACAATTTTACTTCTGAATTAGCACCAATACCTCATTACTCAATGTGCACTCTCGCCAAACTAGACAGACAACCACTTCATAATGCTCATATTCTAAAGATTAAACAATCACCTTAAAAGCAATACTACGAACGTCTGAATCTAATTATTGTATCATCAACAAAATAATAGAGGAAAAATACTCTAAAAATAGAACGGGAATACATTCGTTGGTATTGAACTGAAAGTAATTGTGACCTGAGTTCATGTGGATTAAATGTCTTGTTGAATCGTAGCAACATGTGCTTTTTCCCTTGATTCAAGAAAGAAACCTACAGATGTAATCGTCATATTGAGATCTCTCTTCCAAACTCTTAAGATAATGTAGCGAATTTTTCACATCCTTAAAATTATTTCTCGTATATTGCAGCCAGTTTTGAATGTACAACATGGATATTTTGAAAGTTGTCCAAACTAGGGACAAGTGAATCCTAGCATCGTAAGAATGAATGATTTATTTAAGCGTGATTGTCGTTTTTATATATGTGATATTTGGATATCGATTGATTCTAATCAACCTAATCCAACACTTGATACATGTACAAAAATAATTCAATCAATGATGTCTTCCACATTTTACTCGTGGCAGAAGGAAATTTGTGTATGTCTTGGAAGATTTAGAGGTCTTGTGCAGACCCTTTCATGTACATTTTCATTTATATGTTTAAATCCATACCCCAAATTTCAGCGGCAAAGGTAAATACAGGGATGAGCAGAACATCAAATGGCTCCAAAGCTTCTGTCATGGAAAATTTGTCTAACTTATCTTGAATATTATTCACTGTGTGGAGAGATGTGATTGCTTGAATTGCGAGTTTTTCCATATAGGTTATGGGATGAAATTTAATTCCATGTAGTTATAGCCAGATACAGTTTGGATTTTTTACCTTATAATACCACTTATCGTTACTGCTGAACGAATCCACCATTACTAAATGCAGTAAGTTTAGTTTTATCAAAATTAACGCACATTCCACTGTTTTCACAAAATGTCTCCATAATATTAATTTGCCTCTGTAAAGAATGGACTTTATCAGCACAGTCTACAACAGCATAAGCGTACAACAGCGCAATAATATAAGATATTATTTCTATAATAAAGATACTATTATGACAGTTTTGGAGGAGGTCCGTTACAAAATCGTTTATAAATATATTAAATAGACTTGGGGTTTAATATGCAGCTTGTCTGGTCCCAATATTAGAGGTAACAAATAATGTAACTGCACTCATGAATCTAGATAATTATACATGGAGTCTCGAACTTTAAACAGCTTTCAACCGACATCTTTGTTGACTTAGCAATTCAGTAAATTTACATGATCATTTGAGTCCGAAGCCTTGGAAAAGTTTACAACAAGACAGTAAAAACCACCTCATTTTACTCGAGTATTTCTGAACCATTGTTTGAAGTGAACAAATATTATAGATAGCTGAGTAGTCTTGGCAAAATCTCGCCTGAGCTTTTTAATTTTGTTTTTAGCTTCGCTTGTGTGTGTGTGTGTGTGTGTGTGTGTGTGTGTGTGTAAATGTTTATTAAACATACCAGTGAGAGAGATACCATTGCAATCAAATAAGGTCACCGGAAGAGCTCTTTTGTGTAACATGTAAATAATGATTTCGCTCCATTTTTAGCGAAGTGACCGGTCACAAAAAGTTCGTTAAATAATTTGACTAAATAAGGATACTATTGTAGATGGGACGTCATTTCAAATTTTTTCGGGTGGGATGTGGTGTGGTGTGGGTGGGTGGTGGCAAAACTTGACGGGCTTGTTAATTTTTGTATATAGCCTACTTCAATTTAACAGCACATGAAAATGTGGGCGGGGGGATGACCCCCTCACGCCCTCTCCAAATGACGTCCCTGAGAATGATTAAAATTATGTCTGAATTCAGAAAGTTCATGATGGTATGAGTTAATACATTATTAACTTCGTTAGGCTTTCTTTTCGATCTATCTATACCTGTCGAAATTTTTATTGGTGTACCTTTCATCCAATATGCGCATTGTTCTAATGTTGGCAAGTGAAAATGTGAACTCGTATATAATAGGTAAGTGTACAGATTCATTAATAAAGCCATTTTCGAATGCTGAACACTATCAAAAGATGCCGGGTTAAGCAAAGTCAAATACGCTAGCACCATCGTTTGCCATTGTAACGGGGTTTTCGGTATCAAGCGTTACTGGTACAATATTACACAAGCCACTGGTCAGAGGTATTGCTTAACTTGGAAAAACAACACCAGAAACCGCGTCCCGCTAATACTCGTTATCTAAGGAATGACTTCTACGGTGTGATTTGCCCGGTTATAGAATGGATATGTAATCCGAGTCGGTATCCTGAACAAAGAGAAGAAAAGACACAGTAAATTACAATTTTCTTTCCTTCTGAATACTCTTAGTTCAGAAGCACTTTAAAACCGAAGTTTAAAATAATAGATACATTAATTAAATTTCAAATACTAATAAAATAGCCAAATTTAGCCGTTAATAGCTGATAGCAAATTTCATCACGAAATCGAGTGCTCATTAACATTTGACCGCTTGGTAAATTCACATGACCTGGTCGTCGACTGTTCTTTCTGCTTGCGTCTCGACTTTATCTTGCCCTTTGGGTGAACGTGGGATTCTCACAACACTGACTTCTAAATTCTTTTCCCTCCTTTGGATCTCGACCTCCTCGTTATTTCTCTCTCTCTCTCTCTCTCTCTCTCTCTCTCTCTCTCTCTCTCTCTCTCTCTCTCCAAACAATCTGTTTTCCTTTGAAAATAAAAGGGTAAAACGCCCTAAGTATCTCGTTAGGTTTTGAGAGTTGAGATTGTCCGTCCGTCTTTCTGGTTCGAACAATCAGATCTTACTATCAGTGATACCTTTTATACGGCTAGCAAATACTACACAAGTCTTCCGATCAATACAGCTATACCGCTAATTATAGACATCATAATTTGGGGAAGTCACATATATTCCCGTAAATCATTACGTAAAGTGAGGCAATATATCATAGCCCACAATCAATATTCACTAATATGATAAATTCAAATTAATGTAGCACTTTCCAATCATAAATGTACACGGCGGGTTTTCTACAACACCCATTAACCTACCTACGTATATAAGATGAAAATTCTAATTCAGAATTCAAAGTACATTACTAAATCACTGTAATAACCGAACTATCCATACAAAATCAACACGTCATGCATCTGTAACGACGAAACATCATATAAATTACATCAAGATAAATGTGAATTTGAGTTAAATACCTTGTGTTTTTGGCGTCTTACAATCGTTCCTGGATTATAGATTTTCCCTGGAACCACGATTTTACGGACGTCTTTCCTTAAAGTACGTCCGGAGTCTCTCCTATGGTCGGAATTAATAATAATGTCCTCTCTTTCAGAGGTCCATCCCAGACTGCCCAAAATTCATTAGATCTTAGAGTATATTCAAGGATCGACCCACCCTTATTCCACATTTGACCAATCGGAACAAACGCTATTCCTACAGACATTTGGAAAACCGCTTAACAATGTGCCAAAAATGCCACCTGGGGTTGTAATAACACCCCGCCATTTGTCTCAAATCACTTTGACAGCTTTACGTGTGAATTTCGCCTTTTCTAACCTGTCATACACCTAGTTCGTTTCTACTATAAACATAGGACCAGTGTGACCTGAGTTAGGAAAACATTACTCCGTACAACTCTACCACAAGATAACAGTTAATTGTCGGCTAGACTAAGAATTAATTAATGGATTTCACTGACGAAAAATTTGGCACTTGACAGCCATGCATGTGAAATTCGATCTCGGTCATGGTGCATTCTGCCATTTAGGATATGTTTTAGGGTATGGATTACATATATCAGTCAGTGAGATACAGAACGCATTACAAACTGAATCTTTCGGTTTTCTTTCCTTATCAAACTCATCTGTTTCATAGAAAGCAATTTCTCCTAAAAAGAATTGGCATCGTCTTTTTCTTTAAAAAGAGATCAATAAGATGGCCAGATGTACTGTTGAGGCCTTCGCCACATTCTTATTGATGTATCGGTCTTTACTGGCGTTTCAGACCTAGCGAAATGCTAATTGTCATCTTCGTCCATGAGCATTCCGCTGTAACCAAGTAGGTATTAGTTTTGCCGGTCACCCCTGCTGGGGTTTAAGCTGCCCACCAAAGGTCGCCAGAGGCTTCTGTCTTGTGCCATTTCCTCACGCTGACACCAGGTGTGACCCATCTTAGTGATGTCCGCCTCAAGGTCGCGTCGTCAGGTGTTTCTTGCTCGTCCTCTTCTCCTCTTGCCTTTAGGGTTCCGCCTCAATGCCTGTCACGTTATCTTGGTTGGCGGCTTACGTTGGGTGTGTCCTATCCAACCCCACCTTCTCTTTTTGATCTCATCCTCTACCGGAAGCTGGGAGGTTCTCTGCCACAGGTTGTTGTTGCTGATGGTGTCTGGCCAGCGGATCTGGAGAATTCTTCTTAGACAGCTGTTGATGAAGGCTTGAACTCTCTTTACTGTGGAGTTGGTGGTTCTCCAGGTCTCTGCTCCATACATTGGCACTGACTTCACGTTGGAGTTGAACAGTCCGATCTTGGTGATCATGGAAATTTGTTCAGAGCTCCAGATGTTCTTGAGCTGTATGAAAGCTGCTTTCGCCTTTCCGATTCTTCCCTTCACATATGTGTCTGTCCCACCCTGCTGGTTGATAATGCTGCCTAGGTACGTGAAGGACTCCACCTCTTCCAGGGGACTTCCCTGCAGTGTGACAGGGTTGTTACTGATATAATTGATCTTGAGTATCTTGGTTTTGTCTTTGTGGATGTTGAGGCCAACCTGTGCAGATGTGGCTGCCAGTATGTCGGTCTTTTCCTGCATTTGCTGCTGACTGTGGGAAAAGAGCGCTAGGTCATCGGCAAAGTCTAGGTCCTCAAGCTGACTCCACAATTTCCACTGGATCCCATTTTTCCGCACATTGGTGGTCGTCGTCATAATCCAGTCGATGACGAGAAAGAAGAGAAATGGCGACAGCAAGCAGCCTTTCCTGACGCCAGTCCGTACTAGGAAGATGTTTGTGTGCTGTCCTGCATGAATAACTCTGCAGGACATTCCGTTGTAAGTGTTCTTGATCAGGTTCACCAGCTTGGTTGGAATACCATAGTGGCGAAGAAGTTTCCAGAGTGTCTCTCGGTCCACGCAGTTAAATGCCTTTTCATTCGATAACGTTGATGTAGAACGATGATAGAATATATGCACGATCTGACCAAACACATGCCGGTGTTCATGGCAGTGTTTAAAGAAACGCACTTGATTACAGAGTTTTTCATCTTGCTACAAAAACTCTGTAATCAAGTGCGTTTCTTTAAACACTGCCATGAACACCGGCATGTGTTTGGTCAGATCGTGCATATATTATATAGTATTTTCGTCCAGTTTTCGAATGCCTTTCAGTTTACCAGTTGATTTCTTTTAGAATGATGATTTTTCGCTGATAGATATCGAAAGAAAGAAACCAGCGTTCCCTTAGTAGGCATTACCAGCTTCTGAAAGTGCAAAGAAAGAATCGCAAAGTACCTGTGAAGTCCATGTAGTTAAATTGACCAAGTGGAGATAGCCGAAATAAAACCAGGCTGTATACTCTATAACCCATACTGAACCCATCAACCATATATCATAATAAAGGAATTCAAAGTTCTTTAACATTATTTAATATATACAAGGTCTTTTTAAAATAGCAACGATAAACAGTGATTAAATCTGAATAATTGTTTCTGTAATAATTAACCCCATGTAACGTACAAAACCGTAGAGCTCGACCTTTCTGAGTTGTATGTCCATTGCGCAACTTTCGGGTTAAACTTCCATTTTGGCAATCGCTTTTCGTCTATCCACAGCCCAAATAAAGAGCCATCCTTTGCATTATCAAAACTGAATACAATGAGAACCTTGCGATAAGACAGAAGAATATGCTGTTATCTTCCTCAGTTTATTCACAATATTAAGGTTAAAGCAGAATTGTATACAGTGATTGATTATTTCCCAATAGCATTTTATAATATAATATATTTGTTTGCTTTCGTACGTTGTTGTGGTTTCTCTCACTTGACCTCTTGGTTTGGTGTTTTAGCTTCCAACCCATTTGAGAGTTTAAAAATGCAGATTGTTGTTTATATTTTATTTTGTATTAATTGTTTCATAATAACGGTATGTGTATCGGTATTTCGTATTTGACCTTGTCCAAAATCACGTTCATAGCGTACCTAACCAGTGACATTTATTTCGTATATAATAGAATACATAGATAAAAGTTCCTTATGGTTTTTGATTAAAAAAAATTAAGATCATTATTAATGTAAACATGTTTACCTTAATTGGAGTTAAAAGATGCAGTCATTATTCTGACCTTAGAATATTCTAGATTGGAAATTTCGATTAAGTGACAGTGTATTTCCAAAAACTTATAATGTGTGCTCTAGGTTTAATAGAAGGGAATATAATCTTGTTATCTAATAATTACTCCTTCTTGCCATTACATCTCAAGCAGAATAAATCGTATTCTTGTTTTAAATTTTTCATTTGGGTGAATTGATTTATTCAAATTAATATTCATTTAACAAACAAAGTGCTCATCAATAATATTCTTGGACTGGAACATTGAAAATTATAGTGAATTCAGACTGAACGTTTTGGATTATATTATTGTGATACATTAAAAGTATCTTAGCACATCGTCACACTTGAGGGCATTGGCACGTTAGCACATTCGATAATACAGGTACATCAACACATTCAGTATTGGAAATTATTTGAAATACCACTGGAATTCAATTGGAACTGTATACGTTGGGACTTCTGATAAAACATTTAGGATTAGTTTGCATTTAATTTACAATACTTTAAGTTCATTTTAAATTTTCACTTCCTATTCTATGGAACACATTTGGTGAATTTTACAAAACTTATTGGTTTCCTCTTTTTTTCTGTTACTGAAATTAAGACAATAGCTGAGTAACACATGCGTATTTGAATGTCATACATGTATTTAAATTTAAATACTTTCAGCGCACCAACATTTAATGCGATTACATGTAAAAACATTTACAAGCAGCTCCATCACTTTAAAAGTATGATTAACATCCTAATCCTCTTCAACCAGTTAGTTTTGTTTGTTTGTTTTAGGGTTTAACGCCATTTTTCAGCACATGATAGACTATACATGGCGGCCAGTATTATTGGTGGAAGAAGAACCCGAGGAAAACCCCCGGAAACCACCGACCCACGAGAAGCTACTGGCAAGCTTTCTCACATAACTACATTAGCCGAATCTTAGACTCGAACCACGCAGACAGAGGTGAGACGGCAGTGATCCGTAACGGAAAGTGCTGTAGACCACTCGACACTCGGGGTCCCACCTACCAGTTTGTATATCAAATGATCTTAACAACAGAGAAAGCGGTGACGACATGGGTTTGAATTTTACAGCTGTCTATGGTATCGACCCCATTGATATATGGATTGAAACCAATGGATGTGACGTATATGTTATGGAGAATTTGTATACAACTTAAGTAATGTAGTTCGTGTTTTAAATATGGCGGCATTTTGTAATATTACAGGTTTAATGAAAGATCGGTTAATAATATGTAGTGTCATGCATTTTGGAGCATGTAGTTGTAAAACAAAAATGTTAACATGAGCAGGTTTGCGGGCTTAAAATCCCCGCCCACCCCCACCACAAAAATATAAAAAATGCTAATAAACCGGAACATTCCCGGGAGCAATTTCTCTTTACAGCTAGAGAGTTGATTGTATGCCGTTGAAAGGCTTAATATGCAAGCTTCTACTTGATTATAGAATGACTTCTCGCCTCCAACGGTATTTCTAGAACCGCCACTGTCTAATGTGTGGTTAATGCAACATTTTAAAAACATTCTCAGCAGAATATATTTTTTTAAAAAAACTATTCGGTGCAAACTCTAAAGAATGTAATCTGATCAGACTAGGAGCGGCTGTTCATCACGAGGATATTGAGATATTTCATAGATCACAAAATTTCATATATTTTACTGCCCGTCTTTAGCAGTCACTTTGTTTGACAGAGCATCTACTACAAAGTTCGTAAATGCAAATATATTTAAACATCGCCCATTTTGGCAATGACTAGATCTCTATGTTTTCCTTGCACAGTAATTATCGAGGTTCTATTAATAATAAACAAATACAAATTGTATTCCAAGTAACGCAAAGACCCCGAAATACATACACACTTCAGTTTCTACTTTTAGATACACGAACTGACCTTGGAAAATGATAATTTGTTATATTTATAAAACATGAAATTTGATTGGTCAGTAATTTGCAGAGGTCATCCTTGCAGAAGCTACCTTAACTACTTGTATATTACTTTGAGAATCAAGACACACAGTTTGTTATTTTTATAAATAAATGAATGACTTACTGAGATTAAATCGTAAAAATAGTTAAAAACTGGTAATAATTTTGATAAAGTGCAATATATGGATGGTCTTGGCTTTTAAAAAGTTGTCGCCAAAAAATCACCAACCTCAATATTTTGTCGCCAATTTTCAAAAAATGTCGCCAGAACAAGTAGTAAATATTTTTCCAAGTCTTATTAATGTTGTTGTTGTTGTTATAGGGTTTAACACCATTTTTCAGCACAAGATATAGGCTGTACGTACATGGCATCTATGTCAGTATTAAATTTAAAAGATGGGATAGTTATTATTTTATTAACAACAAAGTAATACAGCCATATTACAAAATAAATCATTACATAACTGTTTTGCACTACTTCCATGGTCATTGCATCCCGCATCAGTGTATAGGTATGAATGTTGTTACTTGAAATATGTGTATTATCAAATGTAAAATATCTACTGGTACTCCAGATATCTACAGTCTCTCTCTCTCTCTCTCTCTCTCTCTCTCTCTCTCTCTCTCTCTCTCTCTCTCTCTCTCTCTCTTATTTTTTAATAAAAACATCAGGTATTAAGCAACTCTGTTATACATATCATTTTCCAAATAATAGTTTTGTAAGGAACTTTAGTTAATGACTAATACTAAAACCCTATGATCATACTTTCAAATATAAAATAAGTGACATATAATGCGACCGTCGATTTCATGCATTCAGTAAATGCGCCGCCTCCCCCCCCCCCCCCCTCCCATTATATGACATTTGTCTAGATTCACAAAGTACATCAGCAACCAGGAGTTATATTAGTACACTTATTCATACTTCGTGGACAACCACAACAACATCGTAGATACCACCATGCCAAATGCTAAAAATTAAGTAATAAGTCTGTATAGTAGACTGAAATGCATATAAAATGACACTCATTATGTTGTCACAAACACCTGAATCAATTGCATATTTGTTTGTTATGTGGACTTCTAACCGTATGCATACAGTATTTTATTATTGTATTAGGCTCACACAGGCATGGGCTTGGGATGTTGACAGCAGAGAGCCATTCAGCTGGGGTGTCATATTACCATGGATCCACATTTTTGGGGCCTGTCTTTAGACTGAATGTATATTAAGGTCTTTTATGAGAGTATAAGCAAAATCATAAAACAATATTTGAAATAAAATTAGGGTAATAGTAAATGTTTCCTATGATACTCGTAATTCAAGTCTCAGCGATATTAAACAATATGTATATACATTGAACACATGAACATGTACCCATACAGATTGTAAATATACATCAATATCCAATCGAAGAGAACCTTACATTTAAAAATCACGGGCATTCAGTTGGGCGGGTTTTATGATATTTTCATATATTTTGACTATCAATTATAATAGTCTTCCTTCTTGCTGTATGCCTTTCTATTGCCCAAACGATTAATGGTGCCAAGAACGTATGCCTTTCATTTGCCCCAGAGAAATAATGGTGCCAGGTCTCTATCACATTCATTTGCCCAAAACATATAGTGGTGAAGATAATTGAGATCCATGGGATCATAACTTTACAAAAAATATTAATTATCTACAATTAACTACATGTTTACTAAACATGTCTTTTTTAAAATTATTTGTTGATACATATGGAGCTTAATAATGATTAACAGGGAGAACATGCCATTGAATAGACTGGTCACGGCAATGTTACCCACTAAGCAAACTAAGAACGTGTTTAGCGCACCTGCTAACAAGAGGCACTAACGAAAAAATGAAATTAAATGCTCATGATAAAATTGAACGAATTATATATGACCATTTCGATCTTCATTTAGGAGTATTTTAATTTCGGATGATGACAACACTGATAATTTCCCACCGCTTTAGGTTTTAGTATGGTTTTTTTTTAGAGTTTCTCATTTTGTTGGAAGGTTGGGTGGGGGGAGCCGCACAATAATATTTTCAGTGCTTAGGGTTCAGGAAAGCCTTAATCCGGCCCTGAAACTAGTAATTACGAATTCTTCGAATCCCTATCGCATGAAGAAACCTAAACAAGATACATGTAGTGCCGATAACGTGATCAAGAAGGTGGTCTTTTACGTGTTCTAGTAATTAACCATTTTGCTCAATACTACACGACTGAAAGATTTAAGAAAAAGACAAATATTTTTGGAAACATAGACAATGTATACGTTATGGAATATCTTATTCTTTTCCTATTTTACACATGCATTTGTATTTGGAGGTATACAAATGCATTAAAATATTGTTGATGTTTGCAATTATCTTGCTTTCCGTATCATGTTCCCTAGGCTGTACTGGCAAATGATAGACCTTTCATTCTAAATGCACGATCGCTTCCTTGTTAATAGCGTATGCGTATTTGTAGTGCTACCATCCTGATAGTACGTGCTCTAAAGAATAGAAGACAAATCAATACAAATCCATCATCTAAATGGGTAAATAAATATATCTTAGTTTAGCATTCAACATGTGTAATTGCTTGATGATAAGTTATTCTTGAAGACTCCCATCCTACTAAGCATGTACTTGCTAATCGTGTGAAGGCATTGTTGTTGTAGACCTCAGGGTCAATCTGGGGTCAGACGTTTGATACTTGAGCTATATAATGAACACCTACATTTACGAGAACAATAAGCTTGACCCCAAAACTTAGCACATATCAGGTGGCATAAAACCCAGGACCATCAGACCCAGATGCACAATGCGGCACCTAAACAATCAGGAAAACTCATTAGGAATCAAAACTTGTGGTCTAAAACAAAGGACCATCGGGCCCAGATGCACAATGCGGCACCTAAACAATCAGGAATACTCATTAGGAATCAAAACGTACTCCTGTAAGGTGGTCTAAAACCCAGGCCCATCGGGCCCAGCTGTACAGAGTGGCAACATTAGCAGTTTAGGAACTCAACACTCATGTACAAATAGATAGTCACTAAGCGGTCACTAGCGTGGTACTAAGTTTAGTGTTAGGACTGGTCAACCTGGTGTCAGGATAATGTGACTGGGTGGGGTATAATTCCCCAATGCTAGATATCATTATAAAATGCCACACTGCAGACATCGTAGCGATATGACTGACAAATTGTTATGGCTACGTTAAAAATCCTAATCATCTCTCTCTCTCTCTCTCTCTCTCTCTCTCTCTCTCTCTCTCTCTCTCTCTCTCTCTCTCTCACACACACACACACACACACACACAAAGAGGTTATGCGATATATATGCTATACACTATTATGCACAGTTAAATTATTACAAATATGTTGCACCTCATCATATGTTCTATACACTCGACTCGAATGTAAATATGCTGTAACAAATCACGTGCTTTGTGCGTGTTATATCGGTTAATAATAGTTACTATTGTCAAGGGTCTGTCTGCCTGTCTCCCATTAATAATGTAGTCAGCTGGAATAACAGTAGTATGTAGCAAACCATATATTGTATAAGTGTAACCCAAATGGATATGTCTAATTTAATTTAAAAAATTAGTATCTACGTCTAAAGGGATCTATCTTGTAGTTCATGCAGGTGTACTGAAGTCTATGTATGCACAAGTTATATATTGTGATACACTGTACATTTATTGTATGTATTGCAGCATATCATGTGATATAATACTGTATATTTTTATTCAAACTGTACAAATTAGATTCTCTCTCTCTCTCTCTCTCTCTCTCTCTCTCTCTCTCTCTCTCTCTCTCTCTCTCTCTCTGTTGTTTATTCAAATGTCAAAACTATCAAACAATCAAATGTTTTTATACAAGCTAACTAAACTGATATATATGTAACTGTGTCAAATGATTTGAATATTTACTTCCTGAATTAATAAAGTATGTGTGTTGTTGTTGTTATTGTTGTTGTTGGTGGTGGTGGTGTGTGTGTGTGTGTGTGTGTGTGTGTGTGTGTGTGTGTGTGTGTGATATGTGTCTTTCTCACCCATGCGACAGAGAAATCTAGACAACCTTACTTTTCTTATCTCTGTCTTATCATGTCACTTTCTTTATAATAAAAAAAAAACTTGTTGTCCACTGCTGTCCCCGACATGGATGTTCTAAAATAAAAACAACAACAACTACAAATATAAAACAAATACATAGTAACTTAATGTCAATCCATCTTTGAGAGCACACCATACAAAAACATTTCGAGAGAGACAAAGGCACGCACGCGTACATGACGAACTTTTTGGTATTATGCTAGTTCGTTCCACACAGCAAGGTCAGTTTCATCATATGCAACTCTAGCTCAGTACATGTTCAGGTCAACATCATTAAATGTAGCTAAAGCAACATTACTAGTTTTAAATACTTGGTGTGAAATAAATTATAAATTGTTACCTATATTTAATGACGCCGATCTGAAAAATGACTGTGCTTCAGACAGGATAAATTTCTCAATGCTATGTGAAATGAACTATTACAAAAAACAGTGATCCATGTGCACAAACAATAGAACTATACACTTCATAGCCTCCTAACTCTCTTAACAACTACAGGAAACTTAGTAACAGCCAGAAATGTGTTATGTCAAACATGCTTTATTTTAATTTTGTTAAGCATCTCCACTGTGCCCCAATTAAATCCAAAATATACATGCGATATTTATCGACAAATAATGCACTTACCAACCAGATGGAATCAATTATCCGTCAACGCACTAATCCATAAGCACCATTCACTGCAGCACTTGCCATATTTCCAAGACAGAATTTTTTTCTCCAAAGAATCTGTGAACTTTAAAGCTTATCACATGGTTATCCGCTAGGATTCATATTTGGAGGCTCTTTTAAAGGGTAGGTGTGTAATTTTCAAACTTGGAACTAATGAAATTAAACAGTTTCTTGTGACAAATATTACTTATGTGTTGTCAATTTTATATAACATCCATATATTAAATGTGATAATACCTTTATTGCTATGCGACGTTTTATGTTGTTATTCTTCTTTGCTCACGCGTATAAACTGTGTACTTCGGATGCAACAGTCACAGTGTGAACACTAGTGAAGAGTTCTTTTTAATTTAAAAGAAAATATTGAGTGAGAATAATAATCTACGTTTGGACTTGAACCGAGACTAGGAAATTCCAGTCGCGGGAGTTGAATTAAATTTCTCCCCATTCAGTCAAGCCGCGTGTGGAGACAAATAATTGTATTCCCTTGACTGGGATTTCTTTCTCTCGGTCCAAACCCCAACATAGATTCATTATTTATCATTCGAAGTGTCTCGAAAAGTTTTATATCCCTTTAAGAAGAACTAAATTAAATTCTGATGTTTTTAAGACTACGTCACTAATTCGACATTCTACCTCCTCGGATCATATCTAGGTCCATTCCAATATTTGATCTAGATTATATTAACTTCTACGCAGAATCAGTATTTGACTGATTTCTACAGAATTGTTTACGCGTCTTTAAAAGGTATAGCAATAATTCAATAATTTCACTCACGTTTTGCTTATGTATCATCTAGTTTGCTCAGCGTGTGTTCATTTTATATTTTCTTACTATTTTACTATTTTTTGGTCTTTCACATCACTTTAAATGTTATATCATTGCAAGTATTTCATTCAAATTCTTAATGTATTCATTTTATATTTAGCATAAAGTTTGTGATGTGTTTGATAATCATGTAATGATATAGGGTAAATGAAAAATATGTTTCCGAGTTTGTTGTGTATATTCTATATTGTGTGTTTAATTTTTGTCCATGATTGTAGAATGTAAGGGTCATTTTGTAAACAAAATAATACATAGCTAATATTGTATTTTATTGTACATTATATTTTAAAATAAGTATCACCTGTAGGTAAACATGTTTCCTTAGGTTGCAGATGAACCTTGATTCTGACCTTCGAAATCTAGAAACGAATTATTTAGTTGGAAGCAAATTTACATTAAGATGACGGGTCATGTAGGGATCTATATGAGATTGCTTATAACTTAAAATATTCGCGAAATGAACTTCTGACCTTTATCCTGTTTCTCTTATTATGTATTCGGTTTTTATATTAGTGTTGTTTACATTAGAATTATTCTTTCCTATATTTAACTTCAGTTATGTTCAGATTAAATTTTGAGAGGAATATTTGTTAAAATTATTCATTGTAATTGTAACGTACTCATTGACCTTAAGACTAAATAATTATTTTGGAATTGTTGTAAATTCATTCAAGGATATTTTGGATTAAATCATTGTGATTCATCAAGATTGAGCATACATCAAACTATTAAAGGCTATTGATATATCAGCACAGTCAAGATTGTAGTTTAGTCTTAACACCAGTGGAATTAATTCGGAATGTTCTATACGTTTGGATTTATGACAGAAAGTTTAAGACTATTGGGATTTAATTCACATCAAGTACTTTTCAAATTTCATTTTTTATTCAGGTAAATCATTTGTTAATTTTACGAAGGATGATGATTTGTGCTGTTTTCTGCTATCTATTGTAAGATCATAAGGTCGCAACAAATTTGAATTTGGGCTGGAAAGGGTGCAAATTGGTAATTCATGTTACACCAATTACTCGTTACTTGCCTAAAAGAAACATTGCTTAATGTGTTATCATTAGATTCATGACACAGACAGCAAGGAGTTTGCTTTTCAGCTTGAAATGATATAAAGTATTGAATATTGAAGGTACTTAGATCAAAAAGTTTAGAAATAGATCATATTGGCTATTGGCATCCATAATATCGTCACACACACACACACACACACACACACACACATATATATATATATATATATATATATATATATATATATATATATATATATATATATATATATATATATATATCCTATTCGTTCCACATACAGCTATAATATTCGTCTTTCATATAGCCATAATATTCGTCACACACACACACACACAGCTATAATATTCGTCATACATATAGCCATAATATTTGTTATACATACATCTATAATATTCGCCTTATTTTGCGTAGTATAGTGGGGAAAATACATTACAGGGTAAATGGGGCTGTTTATGGTAAATGTTTTAAAAATCACACTGATTAGGGTGAATGGGAATTGAACATTTGGAATATTCGGCCTGTATACGGACAAAGGAAAGTGGGATTGATCAGGAATGGAACAGGTGAGGTGACGTCACAGTACTTAGCGACATACATACATGCATACCATGCCATGCCATGCCATGCCATGGCATGCATGCATACATACATACATACATACATACATACATACATACATACATACATACATACATACATACATACATACATACATACATACTGAAATACATACATACTGAAATACATACATACATATGTTGATAGGCAAGAAAGCATCGCATAGGTCTTCTTCTATACTACATTATACTTATTCTGACTTTAATAGTCAAACTCCATTAATACACCTTCTACACCTGGGATACCAAAACTAGTGATTTCTACCAAGTCATAACAGGAGTCATTCCAGAAGTAGCCCTTGGCCGTGGCAAAGGTTTAAAGGAGACTAGAAACCAGTGGAAATATACAATAATATTAAATACACTGCAGAGTTTTTAGTTTGTCCCTTTACTGCGTGTCTGTTTTTAAGAAAAAAACACAAACTTTAAATGGTCCTATCAGAACCACCTACCTATTTCAAAAATATTAATTTTGTTTAAATCAATTAAAATTTAAAAGCCCTTTCCTGCCCCATACTGTACGTGTGAGAGTGTGTGAGTGTAGGTCCTTATTCTAAAAATGAAAACCAAGAGACACGTTTTTCTGTCTGTTATATTCATGTAGAAAACGTACAATTTAATATCACAACTCAACACAGATTTTAAAAGTTCATAGACTCAATTTTTTTAATGTCATCACTGTCACAGGTTTTGCCTTCTCTTCGTCCTCACTTTCGTCTGGTCCTCTTGTCGTCCCTTTTTGTTTCTCTTTCTGAATGTGTCTGGGTTCTTCCTTTGGGGAGGGTACCTGTTCTTCTTCCTGTTACGATCCTCTCTCCCCCTCCTCCGGTTCCTCTTATTTCTTCGGGCAGTCTGTGGACCAGTATCCTTTCTCTTTACAATGATGACAGGTATCTTGACTTTAGTCTCTTCTGGCACCTGTTTTGCTGTTGTCGAGGTCTTGAAGACCAATGCCATATCTTCTTACAGATATAGCAAGTATCTTGAATTTTGTCTTGGAAGTAGGGGGAGTAGTCCGTCGATTTGTCTGAAGAAAACCTTTGTATAACTCCTCGCAAAGCTCTGATCAGAAGTTCGACATGTTTTGGTTCTTCCATCGTTCTGGTCTTTTTTTTATAGACTTTTTGCAATCAAGATGAAACTATCGCAACATTTCGTGAAAAAAAGAGAAGAAAGTAAGATCCCGAAACGGGATTTATCGCCTCGCACAATATCTTAATTCTTGGCTCAAATTCATGGCAGCATTTATGAACATGACATGAGTGAACAAAAATCCAGACCTAGAGAGTCTACACCCAGCTAAAGTCAATTACCTCCACCAGTCAAACCTGGAAGGTACCATCACATTCGAGAGACCGAAAAACGCTCCTCTAGAAAATTTAGAACTTCGGCTTACGCGTGCACGGTAAAGTTTAAAGATTTCAAGTCCGACGTACCGTTGTAGAAAGCATAGGAGTTCATCACAGAGGTATGGAATTCTTTGTTAACTACACTGAAACGGCAATGTCAAGCCATGGAAGACAATCGCTTGATCACGCCAGATTGGATCGATTTTCGCAGCCCAGACAAATGTAATCGACAGGATTCAACACGTGCAACAATCCAACGACAAGTTTCACATTCATGACCCACGTTTCTCTTCCCAATAGACCGGATTCAAAAAGGCGTTTCTGCATAACAACCTTCGCAAAACCAAAAATAACCTCGTCAAAATTAATAATCCTGAAGACAAAATGTGTTTAGCCCGTGCCATCATCGTAGGACGAATGTATGCCGACAAGTGCGGTACGGCAGAAATGAAAACTGCCTGGGAGAACATTCGACAATCGGACCGAGCCATACAATGAATAGAAGCAGAACTCCAGTTACAGCAATCCGGACTTTCTAAAGACACACCCTGCGGTATTCCTGTAATGTAAACATTCCCAGACATCTTGGCTCCATGTTACACCTTGAAAGTACACCCTCAACAAGCGCGCAGACCTCCGTTGTTTCACAGCAAAGATTTCAAAGACGGAAGATATATTCACGTCCATCATCACGATGAACATTTCGATACCGTCACCAGTATCTCCCCATTCCTGCAGTTATCATTGTGCGAAATGTGACTATGGTGATACAAATTGAGAGCAAACAAGCATTGCGGATTGAAATGCTCGGGATGTGTGGCCTCTCTACCCCGTCTGGACGAAGGCCAAGAACGAGTGCAATGTCTAGCATGTCAGCGCACTTTTGTCAGCCCTGTCTGTTACCAGCAACATTTGAAAGCAGAAAAGTGCTTGCCAACTCCTGATATGTTGTCCTACTTCTGGACAAGGCATACGTACCAATAACGTACAGGCCCAATATTCCCCACGTTCAATTCCCATTCACCCCAATCAGCCCCAGGGTGATTTTTAAACCTTGACCCTAAACAGCCTGGTGGGTCTGTAATGTATTTTCCTATAGACCCTAAACAGCCCCACTATACTACTTAAATGAAGCCATAATAGTCTTCATACATATCAGCTATAATATACATCATACATGCAGCCTTAATATTCGCAGGCCCATCCCTAGCCCAAGGCGAACAAGGCAACCACCTTGGGCCCCGCGCTTTCAGGCAATGCAAATTGTTTGCTTGGGACCTAGCGTTTATCATGTGCTGCCTTGGGCTCTCGTGCTGTCTTGGGACCGGGACATCCTAGGGCCATGCCTAAATATTCGTCACACATACAGCTCTAATATTCGTCACACATACAGCTCTAATATTCGTCACACATACAGCTCTAGTATTCGTCACACATACAGCTCTAGTATTCGTCATACATGTATCCATATGCGTCATACATACAGCCATACTATTCGTTATACATTGTCATAATATTCGTAATACACACAACCATTATATTCGTTATAGATACTTCATATGTTCCAATACCAATGAACCATCAACTGTATTGGAAAAGGTGTATACATTAGGTGATATACCGCTCCTCTGGCAGCTTGTCGGACGTTAAGGCCTAATGTCCGCCATTTAATCCTATATTGCCACTATATATCGTATGCTAATTAAATAATTGCCATAAGCCTAAACGTGTTTCCTTTTGTTTTTATGCGATATATCTATGCACTAAAAATGAGCACTTATTCATGTCAGGTACATGTTGTATATCATGTGATATAGCAATTAGTGGTTATCTCTGCCCAGACGATAGGTTAATATTAGAATGTTTATCTTTGCTTTATTCAAGAGAAAGGTTTATACTAATGTGAGAATGGAGCATCGTGAACGTACGGTGCAAGGAGGACTATATACCCGCTAAGAATGTTTTACTGAGCATATCTTGTCCGCTGTCAGCTTTCTCTGTGTACAGCAGGTTTAAAACAAAATGTGAGACCAAACAAATCAAAATAAATCATTTGCTTAAAATAATTTCTTACCTGATCGTTGGACATCCTTTACAAATGACATGAAGTGTTTTACCATATTTACATGTTGCGCCAGCACCGATATATTGCACACTTTATAGGTTTGACTGGAATGAGGGGTATCAAAAGCCGATTTGTGGATTTGTATTATTTTGAATGTCATTATTATGAAAGTCATTATTGAATGCCATTATTTTGAATGTCATTATTTTGAATGTCAATGAACAAAATAAATATTTTCTGACTTAACGTTTTCAAGTTTATCCAGCTATCACAATTATTTTGGCAACTCATGTTCAACATGACTGCATTATATCGTATGTACGTAATTACGAGTGACTTACCGATAAATGTTACTTTGTGTCCATGTATGATTTTAATAATTGTCGGCAAAAGAAAGTCACAGTGATCACATGTACTTTTTGTGAATACAAGTGCAAAATTTGACTAATGTGTTGACAATTTTAAATCACCACAGGTACAAGGTACGTGTAGATAAAGTTACATAAATCTCATGTAATGACTTATGCAAAATTCACTTACCACCAATGTTCTAATTGCACTCATTCCTTTGTGTGTTTTGGAACATTAGTAAATCTAAAATTCGTGATCTGGTTTAAGTAGTCGTAAAGAAACACACATAAATAGCATGGTTAGACAAAATATGCTGAAACACATTATACAGTCGTGGAACAAAGTCAAAAGCCTTCTTTCTTCAAACAGTATATTTATTCCATCATACAACTGGCAATAAGATGCATCAAAGATATAACAGTTATGCAACACATATATCTGCATTCGTTGTCATATATACAAGCTGAATAAAACGACGCATTTTGGAAACTGTAAAGTTCAACATACGATGAATAATTTGAATGAATATGACAGTTGTTAATTATCGATTATACTCCACAAAAGATCATAAATACGCCCTTCTCCTGGTTGTGTGAAAATATATTAACATTGGCTTTCTGGTTGTAATGTACTGACCATTGCAAAATCATCATTAAAATGCACGTTTCTGCTCGAGTATATCACATAAACGGTAATTCTGCGGAAGTCACATTTTGCCATACTTTTGTGTGATTTGAATCCAACGTTAATTAAATGGCAAATATTAAAATGCAGCTTTCATGGAAATAAAACGCGAACATATAAAACATTAGAAATTAGAAGACATAATCAATTGAATTAAGTGCCATTATTTATGGAAGATACGATGCTTTGGGTCTATGCCCCCATCCCTTACCAATGTTGCAAAACAGTTGTATTTGAAAGACATATCATGTGCGTCAAATATGCCGTCCTGCATGGGTAAGTAAGTATTCCATATTGTGTGGGCAAGTATATATCCTGTATGGGTACGTATTACATCCTGTATGTGTAAGGAGTCCATTTTTTTTTGTGGACAAGACTTCCATATTGCATGGTAAGGATTCCAATTTTCGTCTCAGTACTAGAACAAAGAACATTCCGTTTCCCTCGCCATTGGCGAATTCTTTGAACACTGGAAGGCTGATGAAAATTGTTTGAAATTTGAGAGCGTTCCGATGACCCTACATTAACGAAAAAAGGATGAAAAGTAATTTTTAATGTTTATTTCAGCACAGAGCATAGACCATGGAAACAAAATCATAACTGATCACGCTCAGAATTAATTCATATAATTTGCCTGCACTAAACATCAGTAATTGAAATAATCACGCTAAATGACAGTATAACATTGCGACACAAAGCGTGCACAAATGGGAGACAACTCTATCAATAATGTCTTGGGTGTTACAATATTGCTTCATCCTTGGACGCTACTGTTTAATACGTTCTGGATAAGATTCATGATGTAAAACCCATGAAATAATGGCGTTGTCTGTATATCAAGAGCGACTGCAAATATTTTTTCCAAGAAACGACTCCTTCCAAATCTGATGCCTGCGAAACGCCATTCTGACCCTGACTAATAAACGTATTTCTGGCTAGATACGTATTTCTGTGACCTTTAGGATCGATAATATCAAAAATTAAACGGATTTAATATTGTAATTTATAAAGGAAATTTATAAAGAAACAAAGTTTAAAATGGTCACTACTGTGAGCATGACACCTATCGAGATCAAATAGACTCGTGTTGTCACTGTTGTTTCTTGTCCTGAGAGGCTACATCACTGCAATGGTGTATCATTTTTGTTTTCAGTTTTATTTTTTAAAATAGGTTGTACTGTATGTCTATGAACTTTGGTTATTTTGTCGCATTGATTGATTAAAAACAAAATCTTACGAAACGTTGATACCTGCAAAATATAGCTACATCAATCAAATTTGTTTTTGGCTATACCTGTATTTCTTACAGGAACGGGTCACTTGTGTTATGAGTGTATTAAAGTCCATAATAAAAATCTGTTAAATAAAGTCTTAAATATAGTAAGAAAGCTATGAAGAGGTCAAGAAAACGAAAATATCAACATACACATGCATAAGAGGTAGATGACGACTAAGTTATGACATTACAAGATGTCGAAAAGAATTAATTTTCTTACCTTAACCTAAATGTATTACAAGTGGCAAAAATGTGAGGAATACGAAAGTCACTCAAAACGTGAAGTCTTGTGTGCGTTAGCATAACGATATCATTGTGGTCGAAAAAGTGAGGAATACGAAAGTCACTTCAAAACGTGAAGTCTTGTGTGCGTTAGCATAACGATATCATTGTGGTTGAAAATGTGAGGAATACGAAAGTCACTTCAAAACGTGAAGTCTTGTGTGCGTTAGCATAACGATATCATTGTGGTTGAAAAAGTGAGTAATACGAAAGTCACTTCAAAACGTGAAATCTTAGGTGCGTTAGCATAACGATATCATTGTGGTCGAAAAAGTGAGGAATACGAAAGTCACTTCAAAACGTGAAGTCTTGTGTGCGTTAGCATAACGATATCATTGTGGTTGAAAAAGTGAGGAATACGAAAGTCACTTCAAAACGTGAAATCTTAGGTGCGTTAGCATAACGATATCATTGTGGTCGAAAAAGTGAGGAATACGAAAGTCACTTCATAACGTGAAGTCTTAGGTGCGTTAGCATAACGATATCATTTTGGTCGAAAAAAGTGAGGAATACGAAAGTCACTTCAAAACGTGAAGTCTTAGGTGTTTTAGCATAACTAAATCAGTGTTGTCGAAAAAGTGAGGAATACCAAAGCCACTTCATAACGTGAAGTCTTAGGTGCGTTAGAATAACTAAATCATAAAGCCTTTGTGCAATTGAAACATATTTTGGCCATCATTCTCAGCGTTAGGATCCCACTCCATTTCTTATCGTACATGAAGATGTTTTTATGGTACGAACCACAGAATAAATGAGAAAGTAATTTCGCTTCAACATCTCAGTACCCATTAAAGTTAATGTCCGTTATTATTTTGTATTGTTGTACCTAGAATATGATGCCGACAGGAAAAAAATAGATACGAGGTTTCTTATCGCAGATAACCCAAATGCACCGTGTACAAACTAAGGTTTATTGTGAATATGAATGCAGGCTAAGGGTGCTTTTTATTTTTAAAGGGCAAAATGCTCCACATTAATAATAACTGATCTGATAAAATTCGTTTTCTATAGGAAACCCGCACTCAGTGAATTACAAAGTGCGTCCGCTTTACAAAGATATGGAAAAGACCTTGTTCCTAACCTCAACAATCTTAGACAAAATTGCTCAATGCATTGCAAAGAAACGGGAATAACTGTTTAACAAATAGGTCGATTTTCTTTAACAAGTGAGGAAAGCACTTAATAACTTGAATTTCTTCAGAGATCTGTTCACGGGGATAGAAACATTGGAGTGCCATAGCGCCGTACACCTCCTATAGTGTGCACACATGTGAAGATTCAGTCTTAATTGCAAATACCGCCAACGAATGAAAATTGAATACTCAGTACGACGCGTTTCACAATTGTTATCATCTAGTGACCTTAAAGTTCGTTCTTACAAATCAAGAACAAATTTGACCGTGAATAAATTTCCAAAACTATTACTTCTCCCCCAGGACCCTCTAGTCATAGTTATGGATGTGGGCACAGCTGTCTTTAACATGGAAAACGAACTGAACTTGTCAGGCCCAACAGATAATTGAAATTTTAGATTTCATGAAAGTCGATTCTAGACAAAGAAATTAGGCAGTCTACAATAAAACACATTACTGTGGTGGTATAAGTAATGTTAGTTTATATTTATCAAAAGGGTCAAAATGAGGAAAGAGAATGTTTAAAAAGGGCTTATTTTTCTTGAACACAAAATTACAGTCTACGAAGACTTTTTCAAAATGTTTAACATATATTAATAAATAGTATAAATGTACTAAAATAAACACCAAATTTCTTTTGATTAGTTAGAATGTATATTAATGCGGAATGAATATAGGTCTAATTCATATAAAAGATCAACACTATGTTTTTAAATTATAAAACAATGAAACAGAAAGAATACCTGAATTTTCCTGGGACATGACTGATGTCACCCGACTGCACATAGTGCATCATCATCCCTCTGTCATTAATCTTTTCACACATTGTCTGAAATAAATGAGGAAAGTACTGATTGTGATATCGACATAGGCACGCCAACACTGAGCTATCGCAGCTATTGTTTGTGATCTGGTTAGTACATTTCTATACACAGCAAACCGAGATATTCTCTACCTAATAATTGTACATCGTCACAGGACCAAACAGATAAACATCTTTGCTGTATAATTTTTTAAAGCACATTAATATTGTATTTTAAATTTGAAATGTTATGCGAGATATTCATGTTATTTGATTTATAATGTCTGCTAAGATCTGACTGTTTTCCGCAGCGTTTCAAATGAAGCTATGTACGTGTATTTGCCTGTTGAGCTTGCTTTATTCCAATGAAATATTATACAGGTAAAGCTATGCATGAACGTTTCCATAGGATTATATCATACATTTGATAAATAATTAATGCGTTTCTTACATTAATAACATGAAATAACAGATGATCTAGTACCACTTTCACAAGAGAGAGAGAGAGAGAGAGAGAGAGAGAGAGAGAGAGAGAGAGAGAGAGAGAGAGAGAGAGAGAGCACCTGTGCATAGCCAATGAAGAACAATTGCGTAGGTGGATAGGGTAGATGCATAATGGTTGACTGGTCAGTTATCTCAGATGCAACTCGACGAGTATATGCCTGTGCGAGGAATGGTATATTAGTAGATAATTTTAACAACATAACAAGATGTTTGGGGACATGAAATCTAACAAAATTAGTTGATAATCTTCATTTTCCAATACCGAGAAATAAGGGTATTAGTTCATGTGTAGGATCCCGTTGGAAAAATGCATGACCATGTATTCAGAACTGCCTGACTCATTATCATCTTTATCAAAACCGAAGTTCACACACTCTTAAAAACTCACGATTTCTCACTAAATAAATGTGTAAAAGATGGCCGATGGGAACATACAAAAAATTCTGATAACGTTTAAATGTGGATCATTTCATCTTGAAATTGAAACTGAAAAGTTTCATAATATACAAAGAAATAACAAATCTTTCAACTTTGCAATTCAAGTCATGATTAAAATGAATATTATTTGTTTGCAAGGCACCGACTCATAGAAGAGACGTAGAGACGTGTTATCAAGATAGCATCGAATCGACCCACTCGAAAGAAGAAAAGCTAATCAACTTAAGAAATGGGCAAAACTTTAAACATTGTTTGAAGTGGAAAATAAAAAATTATAACCTGGAAACAATCAGATTGATCTAAACAATTAATACGTACTGGTCTTAATATTGATACGTATATTCGAAAGTTTCTTTAGAATGTAAATTTGTTTTATTTTAGAACGTATTTTTCAATTGCTCTTTTCGATATACAGGTATAGAAAAAAACTGTGCAGAACCAATGAAGAATAATTGCGTAGGTGGCTAGGGTAAATACATGATGGGTGAATCAAACCCTAGACCTCCCGCATCCGAAGCGGACGCTCTAACCACTAGGCCACCGGAGCGGTCGCAATAAAGTACAAGCATATTTAGGAGTATGCCAGCAACGTTTGACGGGTTCTACACATGGTTGTCAACCGTATACTGTTAGTATGTGACATTCAAGAACCCTAAGCAAATTTAAATAGCAAACGACTAATTGGATTCACTCATATGATAGGGTTTATTACGTTATGGGCTTATTATACATTTTATCCAATATTTCAAATTGAGTTACATAACTACAGGGGCACAATCAAAATCTCCCAAATGCAACTTAATTTTTTATTATTATTTTAGAACTGAACACTTATTACTCCAATACAATTATGTGTAGATACGTTGGAAAATCATTGGCGGGATGAGATTAAAAATTTTGCACTAGTATCTTTTACAGTTAATATAACAAAAGATTGGAATAAATGCATAGCAATGCATACAAAGATATAAAATGAAGGAGTCAACCAAGAAGTCAACAAGTAGCTTTCACTATCGATCATCATGTCTAAATAATGCAACACTATATCTAAAAACAGAAAAGTACAAAAATGTTATATTTCTTTGCCATATATCAAACACATCACAGTTTTGTAAATTAGATTGGAGTAAATCTAAATTATGTGTAGTTATCGGATAATGTAAAATCAGGGTCAGTCTTTCCAAGATTTTTCGAAATATGAGTAATGGTACCTTTCGATCGAGTCGCTTCTTCACTTATAATTTATGCAATGACAAGAGAGACTCAGACTAATGGTAACTTAGCAACTGATATATAGTATCCAAAACGTATTATAAGCGAAAAGATTTCTTCGGACTTGAATATTCAGTTGTTTTGTATAGCATGCAGGAGAAAAGTATTCGAAATAAAACCATTGCAAGGATACTGAAATATCTTTGTATTATATGGACTACACACGTATATTTAAAACAAGCTAAATATCACTGTTATGTCTATGATTTCGGAGACATAGAGACCGCAGATTCTCACTGAAACTAATTAGGTTTGCAAAACAATAGAGAATGACATTTAATTATTTAGCGAGAAAGTTGATAGCATCGCATACTGGAAATTCCTGTAGTAAATATTAATTAAAATGTAGAAAGCCTTCTTGTATTGTCAAGTCCTTTAAATTCATGTAAGATATTCTGCCTCTAATTAGGAAATAAATTTGGGCAAGATTTATTTCAGTAATTCACCCTTCTAAAAATGAAGCATATATCTTTCATGAGCATCAATAATTAATCAGAAATCGCTGCTAGCGTTTCCTCCGTTGTAAAGCTAGCTTGATAGCTGAATGTGTCGTACACTCCTGATTAAGCCAATAACTCATCGATTTTCTGGCACTCAGTCTAAAACGACATTTTTAATAATATTTTCTAACAATTGCATGTTTTAAGATGAATTTTAGCACATTATACATGTCATCAACAAAAGTGATATTTAAATATATTCAAAATTGCAAATCACGACGACTGGAATGAAATTTTAATACAACATTTTTTCTAGACTCGAATCGTTATTAATGAGGCATGTGACAGTAAAAGAAATATAACAAGTTGTTTAAGATAGAGCAACCTAAAACTTTAAATGTAATGCATGATTGATCGATATTACGTATGCAAAATATGGTGGTGGTGGTGGTAATACATACATTAAAGGCAACTCTTAGTGCAAGACTATCCTTGAAATTCTGGCTTTTACTTAGCTCTCCTCTTATCTGAAATCAAAACCAGAATGAAATCACCGATTACTGATCTCGCCTATACAAGCTTATAGTAGTTTTCCCCAAGTCATAAACATTAATTATCCTGCAGAAAAATAAGAATAAAGAGATCATGAACTGTAATATGTCATCCCCTGTCTTATATCATAAACATAGACGCATAATTTTAGAATCATTTTCTACGTTGTCAAAGTGGAAGTATAATATTTATATTTAATACAAAAAAAGAAGCATTTTGATATTTTGCCCTCTCATTTCAAATCATTGTCATTCCTATGAATATTGACTTTACTGTTGTTAACTCAAAGGCATTGAGTAACTTTGAAGGGACAACAAGAATAATTACTATTACAAAGATAGATCATTCGCCAGTAGTTACCTTGGTTAGTCTCTACAACTTAGGTCTCACATACTATGGATGCAATTGTTTTTTCTGCCATTTATAATTTTCTGATTTCTTTCAAGTTGAGATTTTTTAAAATCTACTTCTTTATCCTTAAAGGGGATACTATTCTGCTATTCTAAGTAACATCAAATCCTGAACTTGTGTGTAAAGTGGGATGCGCCTTTCACTTGCCAGCTCTAACAGTTTTAATCTAAAATTCCCTTTCTTGCTTTTCACTTTCTCTCTGTATATTAATTTCTCCTTCACTCTCTCCTTCTTCTTTCTCTAATTGCATTCACATACTCTCTCTCTCTCTCTCTCTCTCTCTCTCTCTCTCTCTCTCTCTCTCTCTCCAACAAAATTAAGACATCTTAATATATGTAACGAATGTATACTAATGTATGCAACTAGAATGTGATATCATGCAAATACCTATAAACGAGCATCCGCTGTCCAAACAACAAACAAAATGACTCAAGTATTAACTTATTTAAGGATTGTTTTAAAAAAAATTTTTAAAATTGACAATGACTGGAGTTCATAATCTGTTCTTATTCGATATTCAGTGTCACACATACGTTATCTTTTGCAATCTACAGCATAAGGTACAAAACGTTAAGGACAACTCTTGATCAAATAAAATTCTAAAATCGTTTAATTATCGATTTGAAATGTCATCAAATTCCTACTCTTGTCTGACAACGACAGGCACAGATAAGTATTGACTGCAAAACCGAAATCAATTGAAATTCGAAGTTGTAATGAAGCGTCTGTTATAAAACCAGTCTGCAAGTTTGCCATAGGGTAAACTTACGACACTTAAAATATTTTTTTTAAAAAGTTAATACGTTCAACATATTTTTCTGGATATGAATGCTTAGAGATTCTTGTAAATCGCACGCGGACACACACACACACACACACACACACACACACACACATGGAAGTTACTGAAGCCTAAGTGGATTGAACTCCGGCCATGTCTTACCAATGACTTATAAAAAAAATGGTACCAACAGGTGCCTCGCTTGGCGCTCAGCATTAAGAGGTTAGTTTTAGGACTGGTCGGCTTGGATTCAGGATAGTCTGACTGGGTGGAACATGATGTCACGGTGCTAGACATTACTAAAAACTGCCACAATGCAGACATCGTAGTGATATGACCAAATATTGTTTCAAGTTGCAATAAAAATCAAAATCATACGATCACACACACACACACACACACACACACACACACACACACACACACACACACACACAACATTACACAGATCACTGCAACGGTAGATGAATGAGGCTGCAAAGGTACATGGAAAAGGCTGCAATGATACAGGGATAACAATGTAATAGTACATGAATAACGCTGCAATGGTACATGAACACTGTTGGAAGGATTGTACATACCCTTGAATTCGCGCCATTGTAATTAAGTAACATTTGAACGATAAATGTATCGTTGCATCGACAAAAGGTCAGGCTTGTAGCGATAATTTGATAGTCTTGATAAAGAGTCACTCCAGTAGCTATGTAAGGTAAGTAGGTCAATCAGGTCATAGGTAAGTTACAGTTGTTTGTTATTAAATGTAACTTGAACTAGAGAGTCGGGATTGTTTTCTTATATTTTACAACGCAGAATTATAATCAAAACTATTATCATGTGATTTAATAAAATTGAATTGAACTATATTCTGTAAGGTTTATGAGAAGTAATGGGCATTCCCTAACGGTGAATGATATGACAAACAAAATGAACACCCTGCAGTTGAATGACAAAACATGTAATATGCCTGCCCTACAGCTGAATAACATGACAAGTAATACGCATGTCCTACAGCTGACTCATAATATATCTGATCTACAGCTGAATGATATGTAATATGCATTCCCTACAGTTTAATGATCTATAATATGCTTTCCCAACAGCTGAATGACATGATAAGTAATACGCATGTCCTACAGCTGACTGACATGTAATATACCTGATCTATAGCTGAATGATTTGTAATATGCATTCCCTACTGTTTAACGATCTGTAATATGCTTGCCCTACAGCTGAATGACATGACAAGTAATACGAATGTCCTACAGTTCACTGACATGTAATATGCCTGCTCAAAAGCTGAATGAACTGTAATATGCATTCCCTACAGTTTAATGATCTGTAATATGCATTCAGTTCAGTTGAAGATCTATAATTGCATGCCCTACAGCTGAATGACATGACAAGTAATATGCATGTCCTGCAGCTCATTGACATGTAATATACCCGCTCGACAGCTGAATGAACTGTAATATGCATTCCCTACAGGTTAATGATCTGTAATATGCATTCCCTACAGTTAAATGATCTATAATAGGCATGACCTACAGCTGAATGACATGACAAATGATGTGCATACCTAACACCTGAATGACATAACATATCATAGGTATGCCCTATAAATGAATGATATAACAATTATTATTCGACAGCTGAATGGAATGACAAGTAATTTGGATGCTCCACAGCTGATTTATATAACAATGTGCACAACCTAAAGCTGATATAGGTGGCACTCTATACTTTTGTATTTAGCAGTTTAAAGAAAAGTCATTTCCTAGGGTTTCCTCACTGGTTATACTGGCTAATTAGAAATGACCATGTATATCTTAGGTATTGTTCAAAAAACCGTTGATTGCCTTTATTTTGATGTAATATGGGTTATAGAGTATAAAGCTTGGCCTTACTCCAGGATGTGCATCTTTTAAAAACTACTTGGTCATTTTCACATTCTGGATTTCAGAGGTAAATTTATTTTTATAAAGTGACGATAAGTTTTTTGTACATTTTATATATGTAGTAATTTATCCATTGCTCTTTCAGAAGCTGGTATTGTCTAGTTGGGCAAATTCATTTTCTCGATTGTAATAGGTGCTAAAGATAGTGTACTTTAGTCTAATTCAGGCTGATCTTTTAGAATAAGGGGGCAGTCACTTTAGTTACCAGAGTGCTTAAATCATGTATAATATCCAGGACCATAAGTACAATATCCAAAGCAATGACAGCCGCATTACATCAAAGTAGCATAGAGGTATGTCAACATTCTCTCCATGGTGCATGTTTCAATTACAAACAACTTCACCTTACTTACGTCACACTCTCAAAAGTGCATAGTAACTGGTAATACGTAATATTCATCCTCTACAGCTGAAAGAAATAATAACGTTCTTATGTAGAAAAAAATGTCATGTTCAAGACGATACCTTGTAAGCTGTATCATAAGCGTGGAGAAGGGTATATTGACTGTACTGCTCTACCAGACACTGCAGGCGGAAAGCTATTGTCAGCGCCACTCTGTGATCTAGCTTCTCTTCCAAAAGCAGCTTGACCAACGCTACAAAAAGGCAATTGCAATGCTTAATTGTTTAACCATAACTAATTTTTGGCCTAATGGGCTTCATACTTCATACCCAAAAGTATTGTAACCACGAGACTCGTACATAGTTTTATCTCACTTGAAAACGCTCCTGACTTGAAAGTACACTACACTTGCTTCTGGTTTATGAGTTGGAAACTATCGAAATTTCTGCATTGTAAGCAGACTCATGTTTACTAGACCTGAAAATAGATATGCAGTGTAAATAGGTTTCCTCTTTACCCTAACTAGGATCATATAATTATAACGCTGTTATACCATCACAAAATTCTCGTTTAAATCGTATATCAGGAATAGTGGTTACAAAAAGGAGACAACACACACCCACACACCCACAACATACATACATACATACACACACACACACACACACACACACACACACACACACACACACACATACATACATACATACATACATACATACATACATACATACATACATACATACATACATACATAATAGCTCACCATCTAAGTCAAAAACCTCGGATAAAAGCTGACTGATGAATGTTCCGAAAGATCCATAAAACAAAGGCAAGCTGGTCTGACTGTAAAATAACGGCGGTTTTAATACTGCATTGGGCAAGTCTGAAAATAAAAAAGACATGGAAATATGTCTCTCTTTTATCAGCAACATCTATAACCATGTTATACATATCTCTCTTTTTACTTTATTTATTCAAACAAATATTATAAAACAAAACAGGCTGCACATCTTCCAAGAAAATTAAACTTTTCTACTTCAGCTTAAGTTGACAAGAATATTTTTTAAATTTAAAATTAAAACATTGATTCAATCAAGAATTGCATAGTCTAATTGCATGTTTTATATATTGTGCATGGGAGAGAAGTAGGTACATTATATACATACGACGAGAATGGACAGCATTAATCTTTTAGATTTTTCGAGGAAACTCAGCTTCTTTTATGGTATATCTCATTATGAGTATATATTCAATGCACTCGTTTCTTCTGGAATTATTAATAATAGTTGACAATTACAAATTCTTTAAATTAGGACGAAAGAGAGCACGCTCATTCACAAAATATGTCAAGTATGGTAATATTTTCGAAACTAAATTCATATCAATTCAGTAGAATACGATGTCTTAGGTAAATCTTGTAAGCATGTTGCGCCTTATTGGAATCCAGTTATAATTATTTATTAAATAAACATTTTTAAGACAATACAAACTCTAACAAACACGCACATTATTTATTTCAAACTCGTCAGGTATGAAGAAAAAAAAAACGCTTTCTCCTGATTATCGTATACAGTCCGTCTGTTGAGTATCGTATATAGTCTGTCTATTGCATACACATAACCCAGTATCAATTCTGTCGATTGTATATACAAAACCCAATATGCAGTTTCTCTGTGGTAGAAATAGAATGCAATATCCACTTTTTGTTTTATAAAGAAAACCCCAAGTATATTTCTTGTATAAAGATATCAAAAAAAAAATACTTACCAATAAGTTCCTCTGAAACTTTAACAAGTCTTTGTATTCGTACACTCATTGGTTCCCATTGATTTTTCCGGAAGTACTGTCGATATTTGAAAGTAATCAGACTATGAAAATTATCGAAAAAGTTTTGATTGATTGTTATATTTTCTAATATGGAGAAATTGTATATATCAGCGATATATCTCATATTAAAACCCGTGAAGGTTTTTAATAGATGTTCTGTCTGAAAGAGGGGTACCCAGTACATTGACCGTATTATCTCAGTCAAAGAGGTTATTACTTCAGAAAATAAAATCGTAGTCGATTCAAGTACTATCATAGATGGCGCCTTGTCGAAAGAACATGGAATGAATTTTGACATAAAATTTACGCAAAAATAATTAAGGTTGGTACCATCAACCCTTAAAAGCTCCCCATCCTCCCAGTTATTTTCCTTGTAACGCGGAATCCGCTCTGGTAAAATTGAATATATATCACTTTTTAATAAAACAGTGATGATGATGTATCGCTTGATGGCCAGAGGTGAAAATCCAAGTAAAACATTCTGAAGTTCCGATGAAAGTTCCGCATGACAAACGTTAAAGGTGTCGTTAACGGAAGTACCAAGAAGTGAGGTGAAGAACCTACTCCAGGATATCCTGTAATTGTACTGGTCTGACAAGTCTCTTACGGACATTTGATGGTCACAGTTGGACATTTTATTTGACAGATTTGCAGAATCTTCTGTATACATCACCTGCAAAAAAAGAAAGCGGTCTGGAAATTTTAACCATTTATGTTTTGTATTTTTGAATGAAGAACAGAAATGCAATAATATATATTTGTCAAACGTAAGAAATGATGAATATACTGTAGGTGAACATAAATCATAAATATCTTCTTTTTCTGCTGACATTAGTTCCTAATCAACAAATGTAGTACATTGCTCAATACAATGTCAGGGTTTTTTGTTGGAAACATTACTCCATACATAGCTAGGGTTTTCGTAGGAAATTTTACTCTATATACCGCGAATGTTTCCCGTGTGAGGCCGTACTTTTATACACTGCGAGAATTTTGTAAGATACATTCCATGAAATGATTCGCTATTTCGAACGATACATCTTTCTCCAGACACATACAACATTCGACCACACATAAATTTGAAACTAATCAAACAACTAGATACATCTTTCTAAGACTACCTGATTCCATCTGACTTTTTATTAAATTCTGGTAAACATTATCTTCAACAATTAAAAGCTTCAACTATTCGTCGCTGTTTTATTTTGACCACATATATGGTAAGTAAAAAGCGTTTGTGACCATTTTATTCTTACCCTGTGTATGTATATTTCCAACTGGTAGACCTCGTCCATTAGTTGTGTAAAACTTAAACTTCGCTTCATTGTTTCGTTCAGACCAAGGACTGTGGCGACAAATTTTGTAAGATATCTTTTGTACGCCAGTAACACCTAAAGATTTTGAACAACAAAAGTATATGGCAGTATAAGGATGAAAATCCTTTCAAAACCTACATTTTTTAATAATAATAATAATAATAATAATAATAAGAAGAAGAAGAAGAAGAAGAAGAAGAAGAAGAAGAAGGATAATAATAATAATAATAATAATAATAATAATAATAATAATAATAATAATAATAATAATAATAATAAAAATAATAATAATAATAATAAAAATAATAATAATAATAATAATAATAATAATGTGGTTATATAAAAAAAACATGTTCATTTTTCTTCTCCCGACAGCAACGAGAAAGAGAGTAATAGATGACCCCGAAACCATGCAAAATATATTACAAGTCCTGTTGATGATTTAGTATCTTTAGTATCCCTATTGATGATTTAGTATCTTTAGTATCCCTGTTAATGATTTAGTATCTTTAGTATCCCTATTGATGATTTAGTATCTTAGTATCCCTATTGATGATTTAGTATCTTTAGTATCCCTATTGATGATTTAGTATCTTAGTATCCCTATTGATGATTTAGTATCTTTAGTATCCCTATTGATGATTTAGTATCTTTAGTATCCCTATTGATGATTTAGTATCTTTAGTATCCCTGTTAATGATTTAGTATCTTTAGTATCTCTATTCCGTCAAAATATAGCTGAGTGTGATACATTACTGACTTGCCGAATTCTGAAAACCATGCTAAGTGTTAAGTCCCTGCGCTATCATTCCATTACGCTTAATTATAATTACCATTAAAACATATCCACGCTATCAAATAAAATAAAATGCACTATTTAAAGCAGGTTGTCTTCCTCCAATTAAACAAGCATATAATGCAAAGATTCTGTGCGTGATTAAACACTTCGTATATGAAGTTTGCTCAGTAAGCTATAACCACCAATGGCCGAGTAAATGAATGCCTTGGGCAAGACAGACCAGCTCTAAAGCCAATAAACTTGGTTGGACGCCAAATGTCGGAGATGCGTTTTGTATTAATATCTTGGTAATAAATATAGTTCTGGTTTCAAGAAAATTAAATAAAATAACACATTTCTTACCTCGTATAGACCAGTCTAAACATAGTGAAAATTCGCACAGAAATTTAAAATATGGGAAAAAAATGGATTACCTCACTGTGAGCCTCATCCCCATAATAGTAATCACTCGGCTGCAGGAAACGATAGTTGTAGAAGTTTTCCGTATTGTGCAGGTATTTTACTGTGTCTTCAGTAAATCTGTTTAGAAGCTACAATTAATGACAAGATTTCATACTTTTATATATATATATATATATATATATATATATATATATATATATATATATATATATATATATATATATATATATATATTATATTTATATATATATATGTGTGTGTGTGTGTGTGTAATTATGCATTTTTGAATAGTGTTTTACGCCACGTCAGCACAAACTGGCTATATATATAAGTACACTAATTTTAAAGTGCAAGTCGACTAATTCGTATGAGACAATTGTTTTAAATCTTTGCTGCGAAACAGTAATTGATGCAAATATTTCAGTCGGCACTGTGAAGTTGACAAATATAAAATGCGGGTAATTTCCAAGACACAGTTAAAAAAATAACAGAAAGTATTGGAGCATACAAGAAAGTAAAGGTATTTCTTACCATTATGTTCTTGCCTTTAACGATTACTTTAAAGAAGGGCGAGACACCATACAGCATGGTTGCAGAGGCCAACATATCTGTTATGTCGCTGGTTCTTGCTGAAGACGAGTATGGAAAATCGAATCCACCCAGCAAGTCCACCAGTGCTGAAACTCTCATGAAAAGGAATAGAATGGTGATTAAACACACCTTGTCGTACGAGCAGAGCCGAAATGGCATGTTGTCGTTGTTGAAGCATAACATTTTTAGATTTGTTTATCAGTCAAGCACAACACAGAAATGTATTATGCTAGGCGGAGAGATCCAAAGTTTAATCGTACACATTTTGATGTTGAGATAAGTAGTCATTCCAGATTATGCTATCCCCTGCCAATAGCGGGCTATATTTCACTTCTAACACTGCGTGAAAATAGCCTCAGGTTGAATTCTGTTATATGTGACGTTTGCAACAATAATACTCACATTTTGGAAATCTTTTTAAGAGAATACTCTTATCTTTGTATTGTTTTTACGAAATTATAGAAATGTTGATTAGAGGAGAAGAGTTAATACAAGTTATTGCTGGGTATTTTATGCTGGTTGTTTTTCCAGTTGTTGTCACAGTTACGGCGTTTCCAGCTTCATTTGGGACAGCTCTGGTGGCCTAGTGGTTTAGAGCGTCCGTCTCCGATGCTGAAAGTCGTGGGTTCGAACCCCGGCCGAGTCATTCCAAAGACATAACAATAGTACAAGCAGCTGCTTTGCTAGGCGCTAAGCAGTAATAGGTTAGTGCTAGGACTGGTAGGCCTGGTGTCAGGCTAATGTGTTTGGGTGGGACATGATGTTACATGTGCGCGGAATGGTGCCCGAGTGCTAGACATCAAGATAAACTGCCACACAGCAGACATCGTATCGATATGACTCAAATGTTTTTAAATATCCAGAATCTCCAATCCTGAACTTGTGTGTAAAGTGGGATGCACCTTTCACTTGCCAGCTCTAACAGTTTTTATCTAAAATTCCCTTTCTTGCTTTTCACTTTCTCTCTGTATGTTCATTTCTCCTTCACTCTCTCCTTCTTCTTTCTCAATTGCATTCACATAACTCTCTCTCTCTCTCTCTCTCTCTCTCTCTCTCTCTCTCTCTCTCTCTCTCTCTCTCTCTCTCTCTCTCTCTCTCTCTCTCTCACAGAACATATCTAGTCGCTATTCGGCGAGTATCCAGCAGTGTGGTGACTGAGATTATAATATAAATCACCCCTTGTCATAAATAATTTATTTTATTAAGGCCGTATGCAACATATATGCCAATAAATAGAATGAGAGTTGGCCCTGTATTCTTTAATGTTTTCGAACAGAGGCTTATGCTCAAACATGACATTCAGTACTTGGAATATATTTAATACATTGAACGTTAACATGTTAGTAGAACAAGCAAAGTTTAAAATATTCTTAATATTTAGTGTTACTGAATATCAAGTTTTCAATATACTGAATTTGAGAAAGTAAAGGCTCAGAAAGTATAGAGAATACGGGACCTGGATGGAAGTTTGATTTTTGAACGATTACACTAGAAGACTCTTGAAATCTATACATTATACATAGACGCTTGTAAAATGAAACAATGCTGATTATAATTAACAATCAGTACTACTTAGGCAAATTTTACTTTTCTCCATGATGGTTTGGTTACCGATGAATATCTACCTTGTTCTGTGCTTCCACCGGTCTTCTCCGCGCCATCCATACAAGACTGGTACACCTTCTTGCAGGCCGTAAGGTGCGGAGTCTCCTCTGCACTTATAACAGACGAAAGCCGATCTAAATCAGAGTACAAGAAGTCAATACATTAAAGCGAAATGGAGAAAAAGAACGGCGATAGAAACTATTTAGGATGATACACGCATTTCCGACCTTTGTTTTACATTTAAACAATTTATTGCCATCGTAGAAAGTGCAAATATATGTCCCCTACTTTCGATACACAGTGCGTTTTGCTATTTCTAAAAAGCCTGTTTCAATGTTACGAGTTCATTAGGCTTCACTTATATTTCTGGCTGACAGAAAATCTTTAATACGACCCTTGTGAATTCCTCAAGTATGTGCTTTTTGTGTTCCATTAGGCGACTGTCTGTAACGTATTGCTGTTAAATACATTAGCAAGATTGCAATAAAAAGTTTTTAAATGTTCTTTTCCACTTATTAAACCTTCAGTCCTCATTAATTAATGATATCGACGTATATATATATATATATATATATATATATATATATATATATATATATATATATATATATATATATATATATATATATATATATATATATATAATGATTTAATACTGAATTTGTAAAACGAGTTGAACAATGCCTAGCTTTGGCGAGCAAAAAAACTCCGCCAAGGACGGTCCCAAGCCCGGCTGAAAAAGGAGGAGGGTTGGGCGTGGGGCTAGCGACCACACCCCGTTAAAACAACTCTTGCTATGGAAACGACAACAAGGGAATATGTGGTCTTTGTGGACTTTGAGAAGGCCTTCGACAGCCTGCACCTAGAACTTTGAGTGCAGAGTAATATACAACAACCAACTCACTGAACCATTCATGATGGAAACCGGAGTGAAGCAAGGATGCATCCTTTCTCCGATCCTCTTCTCACTGGCCATTGACTGGATCATGCGCCGCACCACAGAGGGCAAGAGACATGGAATACAGTGGACGTTGACCTCAATGCTGGATGACCTGTACTATGCCGACGACATCGGGTTGCTGGCAAGCAGGCAACAGGATATTCAACAGAAGACACAACAGTTGGTACAGACAGCAAACACCATAGGTCTTCGAGTCAACATAGGGAAGACAAAGGTCTTGAGGAAAAATACTAGAGTGGGCAACCCAATCAACGACCAGCCCCTGCAAGAACTAGATGGTTTCACTTACCTGGGCAGTAAGGTCGCCACGGATGGAGATTGCACAAGGGAAGTCGTCACAAGAATCATCAAGGCCAACCAGACCTTCGCAATGCTGAAGCCCATATGGAGAACAAGAAACTTCAGCGTCCACACGAAGATCCGTATCTTCAAGAGCAACGTGTTGAGCGTCCTTTTGTACGGTTCAGAGTGTTGGAAGTCCACTGCGAACATAGAACACAAGCTCGAAGTGTTTCAAACCAAGTGCCTGCGACGCGTCATGAGGATCTTTTGGCCAAACATGATCTCAAACGAGGAACTTCGGCACAGAGCTGGTGCAAGCACCATCTCTGAGATCATTGCAACTCGGCGATGGAGATGGCTCGGCCATGTCTGCAGAATGCCCCCTGACTCACTACCAAGGGTGGCACTGAGATGGACCGCACAGGGGAAAAGGAACCGTGGTAGACCTAAAGAGACCTGGCGACGAACCGTGGAGAGAGACCTTAAGACCAGAGGCCTCACCCTTCAGACCGCCTCAGCAATAGCTGCCGACAGACCGAAATGGTGCTCCCTTGCTGTTGCCTCAAGCACTAGAAAGCGCAGAGAGGATTGATTGATTGGTGAGCAAATGTTTAACATTAATCAACGAATTTCATGAATTAATCATATATCATTATCCATTTAAAATTCTTGTTATCACAGTTTGTATTTCCTTGGAAAATATTTAGATATAAAGAAGAATAATTTCATTCATACTGAATGACGATGCAACATTCATTTGGTGTGCATAAAATATAATCTCAAACAAAGTTGAACTATTAAAAGTAGATTGTACGTTTTTTATATACAATCTATTAATCAAAGAATAAACGTCCATCCGAATAAACAGAACATTTAATAACGACAAATTTATTTTCAAAACAGAATGATCAATGCGATGTGATGTCACATTGTTTGAAATGCTACTCAGTAGACTTAGATACACGTGTCACTTTAATAAACATTACATTGTTGTGATTTTCATGTGAAATAGGATTACATAAATTCTCATACTTAATGTGATGCATTAGTGAACGGATATTTGCATCATTTAATTTGGAACAATATACTGTGCAGAAGACGTAAACAAATTGAATTTTGAGTCGGATCTGCATTAAATCATTACTGCTTATATAAGCGGGCTTTGGATAAAGTTTTGTCAGCTGGGATACCGGTTTATGATTGCATTCTTCTGTGAATAGAGGTGATTTTATTTACTTATGTAAGATAATATTTAAACCACGCTTGTACATAGAGTGGATTATGTGTTACAGATATACCGCCCCAACCCCAGCCCCTTCAACCCAACCCCACACGTTCACTATCAAATGAGCAATACCCTTAGTTTTATTTATTGTTGTTGTTCTTGGAGTTTAACGCCATTTTTCTTATGATGATAGTGTTATACATGACAAGAAACCGATGTGGATGTAAATTGTCCATATTCAGAGGGCCTTGATAATGTCTTTTCAATTTCCTTTCGCGAGTCGACCTGAAAAATGGTCCCCAAATGTTATTGAAAACAAAACCTTCCAGAGGGTGGGGTTAAAAAGGTTTCTTCGTGATTACAGCCAATCAGTAAAGAGAACACTTTACAATATCATTCATGGGCTTATTTGGACCAATCAGAATCACATAAAGTGGTATATTCACATGTTATAATATCAACAATATTAAACTCCACACACTATAGGCAAAGCGTACCGTCTATGTGATATACGCTTTTATGTTATTTCTGGTGTTATTTGGATCAATAACAAGCATGAGGGATCCATTATTATACGCGAGATTTATTGAGTGGTAGACATGACTTCAGATTGGAACGACATCCATCAGTGATTTGTGTATAATTAATGTTATTGCAATTTAACTTTATCAACTATAACTATATGACTTGCATGCGCATGTCTAGTACACGCGTTTGTAGTACACGTAGCAGCAGAGAGGGTGAGCCGGACAACATTTTTAAACAAGTTTTCAATGAAATCAGGCTTAAAACAATGAAATCGGGCAAAAAAAATCGATGATCAGGCAAAAAATAATAATGAAATCAGGCAAAAAATAATAATGAAAAATCAATGAAATCAATGAAATCAATCTCCATCATAAAAATCTTCGATTTTCAACCGAATATTTTTTTTGGGAAAAGGGATTGCAACGTCGTTGTCACTCACCCTCTCTGCTGCTATGGGTTAACACTTTTTTTAGGATGATTATTTTCAAAGGGTGAGCCGGACAACATTTTTAAACAAGTTTTCAATGAAATCAGGCAAACAATCAATGAAATCAGGCAAAAAATAATAATGAAATCAGGCAAAAAATAATAATGAAAAATCAATGAAATCAATGAAATAAAAAAAATGACTAAGCCTCCATTCGATTTTCAACCGAATATTTGATCCAATCCGATACGATATCGTGTTCGAGGGTCATGTAAATTTATTGTTATAAATCCGTGTGGGGCAGACTGAGCATGACTAAAGAAATTTCTAAATTGATTGAAGTCCATATCAGAACACCATGTCTGCCAAATATTTCGTAGCGTATGTGTATCAACTCCATTAAACACACACAACACATTACAGTTATCTCTAATCACTTTTGGAATCTGAGTGTATCGTTGAGTGACATAGATCACGTCCGTGTTTTTGTGCCTGCCTCGGGAAAATATTCTAGCTGTTTTTTTTTGTTTATCTAACATTACATCGTCGTATACAACTAAATTGTTGATACTTCCATCGAGGTCTTCTACTGATGGTGCCTCGTCAATATCGGTTATAAATTCAATAACATCCTCGCCGGCAATCTCTGAAGCGTTTTCATTAAAATCTTTTAGCACTTCATAGCATCGTTGATCATCTACGCTAGGGGCAATTAAATACAACTTATCCCACTTCATCCATCTCATTATTAAATTGAGCAACAATTGCGTTTTACCGGATCCAGATGGTCCGATTATAATTGCGCGGATAGAGTTTGGTAGCACTGCATGATGCTTAACTGGTTCTCTTGTTTTAGTCGCTGAAAAATCAATTATATTCATATCTCTATACATAAATTATGGATCTATATTGTGTGAAGTGTAAAAAACGTACTGGCACAGATGACTTGACGACGATTACAACAAAAAATAACCGATCAGCGCTTTCTGGTAAATGCGTACAATGTAGTACAAAGAAATTTAGATTTGTTTCTAAACCCAAGGAACCTTTAAAAAAAACGAGGAGGTGATATCGCTGCCAAATTAGCAAAACTCCCTGGAACCCCATGGGCAAAATACCCCGGAGAAAAACACCTTCCAGGGTATAGTTATTGTGGACCGGGAACAAGACTTGATATCAGACTCAATGATCAAAATCAGCCCCGACCCGGTGAGGAACCAATAAACGCTATTGATAAGGCCTGTCACCTTCATGATGTTGCTTATAAAAGCAGCAATTTGCAGCATAGACATCTAGCAGATGTGAAATTAATTCATGCGTTAAATGCTATTCCTGATAATTCCTTCAAAGAAAAATTGGCTTCCTTTTTGATAAAATCGGCTATGAAAAGTAAATTGATGTTAGGTGCTGGTAATTAATAACAACATGGAATCTATTTACTATTCCCCAAGAGGATACTGGAGGGGTAAATCAGCAATCCATAAACTCGCTAGTGCTGCAAAAGTGAAAAAAACCACTGCGGCTCATTGGTTATCCAAACAGGCACTATGGCAAATTTATCTACCACCGCCTAAACAAATTAATGTCTCGCATTTTGATGTGACCGGACCCAATGAAGTTCATCAGGCTGATCTATTATTTCTGCCACATGACCACGGTTACAAGTACGCATTAACCGTAGTTGATATTGCAAGTCGATACAAGGAAGCAGAACCGTTAAAAACAAAATCGGCCACTGAAGTGGCTTCTGCATTTGAAAGGATTTATCGACGAGGTCCTCTGCACTGGCCAAATCTATTACAAATTGATCCTGGCAAGGAATTTCAGGGTGCTGTTTTAACAACGATGAAAAATCACAATGTCACTATCAGACGGGGGCATACTGCACTGCATCGTGATCAGGCAATTGTAGAACTGTTTAATAAAACCCTTGCTGAGCGGTTATTTGGATATCAATACGCAAAAGAATTCATCCAAGAAAAAAGATCCCGTGAATGGGTTAAAAGGTTACCAGCTGTGATTACAGCACTGAATAACGAGATTACTAGAACAATCAACATGAAACCTATCAATGAGATTAAAAAGAAGTCAATACCTGAAAAACCACAAAAAGATTTCAAAGAACCAATTCTTGGTAGTAATGTCATTGTGAGGTATTTATATGAACCAGGAGAGCTTGAAGGGGGCAGAAAAAGGGCTACTGATCCTATTTGGAGTGTTACTGCACACAAGATATCTAGTATAACACGATCTACGGGTAGACCTCCAGTCTATAAACTGGATTCAACTGCCCCTCAGCGGGTTTTTACTAGACAACAATTACAAGTGATTCCTGACGATACTCAATTGCCACCGCATGGTCTTAACTAGCACCGTTGCGTCTATTGCACTCAAGACAAGTCAACATCACATTGTTTCTGACATGACCGAGATTGTTATTTTTTCTGTCAACGGTGAATTGGCGAGGATCCTTATCCGAATACTGCCAACGCATTATACAATTGCAACTTGCGCAGTGATTATTCTGTTGTTTCTTCAAAGTGATTATTAATTCAGCATCAATATCAAATTCTCGTTGTTTTTTTTTTGTCTTGTTGTTTGTAACCGGAGAGTTTTTTATCAATCATTTTAACATCAATATCATCTATTGTGGTGTCATTATCATCGCCAATGATTTCATCATCGAGGACAATTCTTCGAAGTTGATTTATTTTTCGTACTCTGGATACTGAAAGATAGACTAAATTCGACCATTCTATGCGATTATCTACCATCCAAACAATTGTATCCGATATAGTCAATCCCTGTGAAGAATGTATTGTTGCTGCGTATCCTAGCGTCCACGGGGATTTATTAGCACGCAAGGCATCTTCAACGACATTGATATCAACCAGCACAATATCATTTAATACCAGAATTTGTTTTTCATTCTGTTCTGGAATATCAACTTCAATGTTCTGTTTTCGTGTATCCGATGGCCTATAACAAAGAGGCACTGGAAGCGTTGCAAATTTTTGTTTATGCAATTCAAATAATTTCATCTGAAGTGTGTCCCTGACTATTTTTCTACTTGCAATGATCAAATCATTTGGTCTCCACATTTCCCAGAAATCATTCATTGGAGTTTCCGAAATTATTTCACGGGCTATTTCACACTGGATTCTATCCGGTTGTAATCTAATTAGTTTCTTAAATTCTTTTAATTTTTCATCAAGTGATCTATGATCGGTATCAATTTCTTCATAATAGTCTACAAAACCCTTTAGCCATTCATGTGGGGATGCACCGACAAATGGTTGTGGTTGGCCGTGATCACCGCACATGACGACTTTTGTATTTTTTAATAACAACCACTCAAGAAATATTTTTAATACATCTTCTGACACTGTGTCTATTTCATCCCAAATGATAATTTCAGGAATAAATTTCTCTCCCATACGCTCAGGAGTCCATTTATCTCCCTTCCATCGGAAAAAGCTGTGATAGGTACAGGCATTTACCCCTCTCTGTATCATTTCTCTTGCAAGTCTGTGAGTCGGTGTTAGTACAATCATGTTTGGATTGGAAACACAAAATAACTCAATTGCCCGGGTTGTTTTTCCTGACCCACCACAGCCGTTTAAATAAACTGTTTTATACAGGCATATTGGATCAGAAATCGGTGGTGCATTAGAAAATTCTGAACACTGATTGCTTTCTAAATAATTATTTTCAATGGTAACATCTGCTGATGGAATATAATCATGAATCATTTCTTTCTTAATTCTCCATGACCCCCAATTCTCTTTGCCAGTAGCCTTAAAATCAGCCATTTTGCTATTTATGTAAAATGAATCAGTGGCGACTCTAACTGCGGTGTTAGGAAATCTATTGATCATTGAAAATAAATTAATAGAAGCATAACCAAGCATAGAAGCTCTTAAATGTGTGTACTGCGGATTGTATCCATCATTGTAAGTAACAACTGTACCCAATTTGGTTCCATCGGACATAAATGCGTCCTTACGATTGACATATAGGCCTTTATTCGTTAAATCCGCGATTACAAAATCGTATTCAGCATTGTCTATAATCAATCGTGAAGAATATCTCGTATTGTCGTATTTACCACCCTGAGTGAATTTACCGATTATTCTTCTACTGAGATTTTTTGCTTCATTGTTTCTGATTTCAAATAACTGTTTGGACCAATCCATGATTTGTTGTTCATTAAAATCAGGAAACAGTTTTCGCTCTTCGCTAATTATTTTTTCTAGATCAGGTTGTGGTAACCAGACTGATTTCTGTGCTCGATAGGATATAATTGCTTCACTGACAATTAATGATTTTAACATCTTACAATCAAGCATATACCGTAATAACACTATTGGCATCCAGTGTTTTTCAGACATGTGTTTACCAATCCAAAGATAACTACACGGATGAAGTCCTTCAGCCATTTCAAATGATACCACACAAGCGAATCCGGTTAAATCAAAATCAGGCGGTGGTCCATTAATAGCAACACGGGTCATTTCGTGTGTGGGGTGTCCAAATCGTTTGAAATATTTCTCGCATTCTCCATACCCAAGAAAACTTCCTGGATAACATGCAATCATATCAACTGAAATAACGGTATCAGGGTCGTATTTTGTATTCCATAATCCTCCATGGCTGTATTCAAGACAGGACAATCTGACATCTGATAAAAACTCACGTCGTGTTGGTTTCCACGCGTTTTTCTTCCTAGCAAAATGTGCTGCAATTGATGGTAGTGTAAAACAGTTTGCTAATAATTGATCGTTGTCTTCCCCCTCCCCAGAAAACTCACTAGCTAGTTGTTTCATTTGATTATGCAGTTCTTCAGTACGGTACAATTCTCCGTTGGGCCTTACAAACTGATCAAATCTACATTCTTCGTCTGAAGTACTATGAAATAGCCACATTGACACGGGATCGTTTTTACTCAAATGGTAAATAGCATCAAATAATTTCTGCTCTGAAAAAAACTCTTCGGTTTTGGGATAGATATTTTACGGTTCTATCCCGTGGGAATATTGTTACTGCAGATGACCACGCGTGTTCATTATGATCAATAATTTCAATTGGGTTTCCTTTTTTTGATTGATATTTCGGTTCTTTTAATACTTCTCCGGTGATTGTTCTTACCGATATTGGAAATCTCAATGATGTTTCTAATTTAATTATATCCTGAATTGTTGCCCCATTCTCTTTTACCGTTAATTCCCACTCGGTTATTTTTTTTCGTCTTAGATCAGTTAGTTTATTTCCCCGGGACGCATTTGTGAAGTGTTCTATTATTCGTTCTGCTACACAATTGAGCCCTGTCGAATATTTCATGGGTGCTAGTTTTGCAATATCAGGTTTTTCATTGAGCGGATAGATCCCGTAAACAACTGCTGTGACAGGATAAGATCTTTCGTAGTAGGGTTTGTCAATTCCGGTCAAAATTCCTGGTTTTGAATCCTGATTCACAGTGATAGTTTTTTGCCCTTCAAGATAGGTTCGAATTTATCCCTAATAATCCATTTTCCATCCTCACGGATAATGAATTTGATTCGGAAAAAATGACTTTTTTCCCCAAGACGTGAAATTATCACTGCTGCTTTTTCATCATTCATGGTAGCGTCAACAACACCATCAATTCGAAATGTTGACCAACAATAAGATGCTCCATCACGCTTGAATTCATTAAAACAGTCTCTGATGGCTTTATCAAGAATTTTATTCTTGGGTGTATTAGAAACTATATCAAGATTGAATTGAGCATCTTTCCATGGTAATTTCTTGTTACGTTTTTTAGGTCTATCGCGATTAAATTTAGGATTAATTTTCAATAATCTCTTAAACTCTTTCATGTTTCCGTCTACTACACGTTTTTTGGGTTTATCGATATTAAATTTAGGATTAATTTTCAATAATCTCTTAAACTCTTTCATGTTTCCGTCTACTACACGTTTTTTGGGTTTATCGATATTAAATTTAGGGTTAATTTTCAATAATCTCCTAAACTCCTTATCAGCATTGAATTTAGCATTTTTCGAAGTCAATCTCTTGAACTCCCTAATGCTATAATTAAAACAAGCATTTAAATGAAAGATTTATGTATAATGAATCACTGCAAATGGCTTATGATTGGATCAGTAATCCCGTGTAACAAATCATGCAGAAATGAGTTCTGTGGGTATCATATGCAAAGCTTTCGTTGTGGAAGCCTTGGTCCGTTACCCTGTATTCGATGTGGGGTTGGGGTCAGGGGAAAATCACGATTATGTCTGAATTGCGGTGGTAAGCGATACAGGGAATTGAAGCGTTATTATGATAAAAGAATAAAAAATGGACAATCAATCAGAAATTTTGACCCTGACGCTGACAACGTCCTTGACAAAATCATAAGAACCCCTCAAGACTACATCGAAAGGTTCATTATTGAACCAAACAAAGAATTAGACAAACAATAGTATTATGTATACGAATGAACCAAGAATTCAGACAGCATCCCTTGATTACAAATTATGAAGCATCCAGTGATGGTGTTGTAAGAAACCGTAGACTGAAGAACCCAGTTGGTGCTGACAATGGTATGGGGTATTTGGTGTTCACTGTTAATGGAAAGAAAACTTATCTCAATCACAGAATAGTATTTGAATGTTTCAATGGATTGATCGATGATGGTTTTGTTATTAATCACAAAGATTCTAATCCGAAGAACAATTCTTTATCAAATCTGCAAGCTATCACACAGAGTGAGAATTCCAAACGAGGAAGCACTGGCACTTGTTCAAATAAAGCGAGACCCGTAAAATCTTTGAATACAATAACTAACGAAGAAAAAATATTTCAATCATTATATGAAGCCGGTAGGCATTTCGATATTTGTAGAGCCTCAGTACGATTCGTTGCAGAGGGGATTTATCGATCGGCGATTTAAAAAAAGAGCGGACAAAAAATTCAATTTAGTTATGTCTAATGCGTCATATTTTTCAATTAGAGATATGTCATATTATAGAATAATGAATTCTGAAAACATGAATAGCATCATAGTTGAAATAGCAAAATTGAAAAATCAGGATATCAAACTATCAGATGGATTAAATCCTGATCAAATTGTGTCTGATTTTCAGGATATAGAATACGGAGTTAACAACAATAAATATATGCTACCAAAGAAATATGCACTCATCAAAAGAATTTAGAATTCTATTAGAGACTCTCTTTCATTTTCCAGTGACATCAGTGTGTTTGTCCCGTTGTATACTATCGTAGAGGGGATACGAAAAGAATTAGGTAACGAATACGAATTGAAAAAAGAAGTCAACTCTAAAATTAGAAACCTACGAGCATTAATTCAAGAAAATTGATTGCCCGACCCTTATCATTTTTTGATTGTGACCGTAAAATCTCAATGGGATTTTCATATTTTGATTGAAATTATCAAAATCAGTGAATAAAAACTATTTCACACTGAATAAAATCCTAACTGCTTTTCTCTACGGAAAATCCCTTGCAAAATCGACTACTTGACCCTACGTGGTTTTTTGATAAAAATCGATGAAAAATGACCAAAATTCGCTGAAAACAGGCAAAAATTGATGAAAAATGGCTAAAAAATGATGAAAATCAATCTTAACAGCTTTTCTCTACGGAAAATCCCATGCAAAATCGACTACTTGACCGTAAAATCTCAACTGAAAAAACCATCAAAATGGTACAAAAATGACACAAAATGGTACAAAAATAACACAAAATCAGTGAAATCAGTGATAAACAGGCAAAAAAGTAAAAATATTTCAGAGGCACTACAAATAAAATTATTTCAGTAGTAAAAATATTTCAATGGCACTAGATTCTGTTGCAACAATCATGTCTTTACGGAAAATCGACCACTCAACTGAAAAACCATCAAAATCAATCCTAACAGCTTTTCTTTACGGAAAATCCCATGCAAAATCGACTACTTGACCCTACGTGGTTTTTTGATAAAAATCATCAAAAAATGACTAAAAATCATCAAAAATTACTGAAAATCATCAAAAATTGGCTCAAAATCGATGAAAATCAATCCTAACAGCTTTTCTCTACGGAAAATCCCATGCAAAATCGACTACTTGACCGTAAAATCTCTTTGAGAATAACCACCAAAACTGTCAAAAAATCAGTGAAAAACCACCAAAACTGTCAAAAAATCAGTGAAATCAGTGAATAAAAAATAAAAATATTTCACAGCAATAAAAATAAAAATATTTCACAGCAATAAAATATTGGACCGTTAGGGTGGAATCATCGATGGGGAAAATTGTTTTGCAATTGAAAAATGGTTTGCGATTTAAAATAATGGTCAATGAAGCATTAACGACCCGATTGGCTCGTGAACGATTAGATGCAATTAAGAGATTTGTACCAATTCGTGACTCTGTCAGAAATAAACTGCAACAACGACAGAATCTTCAGACTGATTTTGCTGAGGGATCTGAAGAGTTGTTTAAACCAATAACTACAACAACGAAACAGATAGTGTCAACAATCTCTGAACAAGGAAAAAAACAAGAAGAGACTTTTCTCCCTGTGTTAGAAAAAATAGCAAAAAGAACTAAACAAACAAAATAGTCTTTAGAAACACTTCCAGTAGATATAGTAGCTACTTCACGGCAACAACAAAAAAAAGAGCGAGTACTAGAAGAACTAGGTGCTACTGCAAGAAAACAAGAAGAGGAAGAAGACGTTACTATAGAAAACATGTATTCACCGCAAAGTATATTTACATACTATGCCTACAGCATAATTAAAAATTTTAAAAGATGACAATGATTTAATTAACTTTATCGCGCGGAATTTTTCACTCGATAAAAGAGAAATAGCTGTAAACAAAGGGTATAAAGAGTATATAAAAAACGACGAGAATTGGATAAAAAAAAGTATACCTGGCAAACCGTGGTAGATTTAGAATCACAGAAAGTAACCGCAATGATTTTGAGAGTTTTAAAGACAAAGTATTGAGTAAAGTAGAGTATCCAACTGGATTTTTTGGTAAAGAGGAGTCAACTGGAGATGGGTATTTAGGCAGCGGCATAGTTGAAAACACTACCGTTACTTGTCCTGGTAACATTCTCAGTGATATATCACGGTTAGAAGTTCTCATCGGAGGAAAACGAGCTGGAAATAACTCTCCAGAAATAATTAATGAAGCAGCTGATATCTGTAGACGGTTATTTCAAGGTGGTATCATGGATATCAAAACATATCGAGATTTCATTGACGAGTTAGCAAATGGGTATCACATCGACTGAATTGAAAAATCACTGATTAGATAAATAACAATTGAAAACACTAGTGTTTTTATAATAATGATCATACACTACAATCATGATAAACCAACCCTCGTCTATGTAGTTAATTCACGATTGCCTGTTTATAGAGCATACTACGGAGATGGTTTAGGTAATACCATTGCTGGGTTATTTGCAAGAATGGCTCCAAAAGTAATGCCGTTAGCTAAACAATTATCAATGAAAGCCATTGATGTTATTCGTGATAAGGGTATTGGTGCTGTTGGAGATCTTACCGGAAAAGCGTTTTCTGCAGCAAAGGATAAAATAACATCATTAGTGAGACGAAAAAAGAAACCGGTACCATTGCCATCTACAGCAGAAATGCCTGCAAGTGTTAGTAAAATAATAAATAACGCAGTAGATGAAAAACTAGCATCATTGGTGACTCCAAGTGACCAAAATAGCATGATAGCAAACATGATAGCGGGAAGTGGCTTTAAAAAACCACGACGAAAACGCTAGCGTTTTTCACGATGAAAATCTTTTTATGATTTCACGATTTAGACTCTGATAAATAGAATAAAATGTTCAAAAGGTCACCTGATCCAGCGTTTGATATGGATGCCCCAGTTGGCAAGAATGATTCTGTACGCGATTTTCAATTTTATTCTTATCATGCAATACAACCCGATCTCCGATCGCGAATTGAACTTCAAGTTCATGATACCAGTAAATACTTTTTGCCGTGTGAAGCATTTATTGAAGTAGAAGGAGAACTTGTAACAAATGATGCTGCTCATAATGATCCTCCATATGACAATAACCCAACTATCAAAGTTGGCTTTGTCAATAACGGTATCATGGCGTTATTTGAAAGCGCTAAATATCTCATTGATGGAAAAGAAATTGAATCCATTGATCGTGATGTTGATGTGGCCACAACAATCATAGGGTTAGCGAGATATTCTGATGATTATACAAGATCAGCGGTTCCATCTATGATGTTTTCTAAGGATATTACTGATCACCCTGAACACAACCAGTATTCTAGAGTCAAGGCAACACATGCTTCTTCAGCTAATACAGCACCAGAACGGATATACAAGACCAGCTGGTGATTTTGATGTCATAAATAATATTACTAACTACAACCTAGGGTTTGCAACACGCGTATTAACGTTGCAAGGACAGCGTCGACAGTTTTCATGTGCAATTCCACTGCATCATATATTCGGATTCTGTAGAAACGTCCGAAAAGTTATTTATGGAGCTAAACACACAGTAGCGCTTGTACGAAAGGGTACTGATAATGATGCAATCTGGCATGATGCTGGTGTTGTTGATGGTAAAGTCATTTTATCAAAACTAGCATTGTGGATGCCAGTATTAACTCCATCAATTACCGCAGAAGAAAAATTGTTATCATTTATGGACCAAGGAGGAAAATCATTGTTGAGTTGGTTATCAGTGACCACTGATATTAAACTGGATAATGTTGATGATATATTTACTTGGCATCTGGCATCAAAACAAGGTGTTTCAGCTCCACGTCATATATTTGTGGCGTTACAGAATAATGCACGAGTTGGTAATCAACAACGAAGTCATATGATATTTGATTAGTTAAGTGTTAGAGAGGTCTCACTGAGAATAAACGGACAACAAGAACCATCTGAAGATGTACAACTTGATTACACTCACAACCATATTGCACGTGTATATCATAACCTGTTGTCATTTATGGCACGTGATCTAAATGTGGATACTGGTTTGCAAATATCACAATTGGATTTCAAAAGCCTCTATCCGATTTATTACTTTTCATTGGAACATATTGATTTGATGAGACAATCTGTTGTTGATATACACTTTAGAGCCCGTGTAACCCGTCCTGGTGGTATTGCTAATTATAGAGCGGTTGCTGTCATTCTCAGTGATAAATCAATGCTACTTGAAGGTGTTGGAGGAAGAATGAGAGTGGTAGATGCCCCAGTAGAAAATCTTTGATTGATTTTCTCGATTTTTCATTGAAATTGTAAACGATTTAGAATCAATCTATTATGTATAATGTCATATAGTGTTATTAGTGTTGCGTTAACTCCTGGTCAAATAAAAAAATTGCAATCAGAATCGGCTAAAAAATGTGGAACCACAATCACGTTGAAACCTAATCAAATGACTGGTGGTGCAAATAAATTATCGCTGACAACTCGTCAAGTAAAACATTTCAATGATGCACTTGTCGCAAAAAAAGGTGTCCAGATTACTCTTTCTGCGGCTGCTATCAAAAATATGATTAAAACAGGCGGTATATTTCCATTGTTAGCTGCAATACCAGCATTGATTGCAGCAGCAGCCCCAGCAGTGGCTAAAGCAGCGGCGTTAGGAGCCGTTGGTACTGCAGCAGGAATGGCGTTGAAAAAGGCAACTGGACAAGGATATAAAAAAGGGAAAGGGTCTAAGACTACCAGGAACCCCGTATTCATGGTACAGCGGAAAAGGCCTGAGACTAGGACCGGTTTATTAACTCAAAAATCTTCGATTGTAGAGTCTTTGATTGAGGAACCGATGGTTCCCATGTCCAATTTTGATTTAATGGATGCTGCTAAAAAACTGGCGATTAAAAATTTCAGAGGTGTCTTTATGAAAGATCAATTACCACATCAACCAAACAAAACTGAAACAGGTATCATTAATTTAGATAACAGCACCGGACCTGGTACTCACTGGGTTGCATACGCTATTGATCCACGTGGGAATGTCTATTTTGATTCATATGGATTAGCCCTGCCAAAAGAATTTATGCGTTATATAAAAAAAATTTCAATGAAGACTTGGTATTCTACGCTACCAACACAACAAATCAATGACCCACCAATATGCGGCAGCGAAGTATTAAATGTCCTTGATGCTATTTCAGCATCTAGAAAACCACCACACATTGTCGTAAATGAATACACTAGTAATCGCCTTTTAGAGAGAGGTGTATAAAATATCATGATCGATATTTGGGGGAGATCTTTGAAACCCAAACCCGATGACACTGCAACCGGTGATATAAAAAAAAAATTAAAGATGAAATCGCTGAGACGTTAAATTTAACAAGTGTTGACCCGAATGAAATAGTTGTATTTCAGGACAAACAGGGTAAATTGAAAACCAGTGATGTGTCGTTGGATGATATTTTAGTTAAACAACGACACGCAATCGAGAACACCGTTGCGTTATTTTCGGATCAGGGTAAACTCAAACCGGGTGTACTTTTTTCGACGATTACAGATCGATTTAAAACTCTCAACGATGAATTAAAAAGTTCTGTGTTGGAACTAGCAACACTTCAATCTAAAACCGAAGAACACATAAAACAGTTTACCGCATTTCGTAGAAATATCATTGATAAATTTATTGGAACTACATTCGATAAAATTGAACTAAAACTCCCTGATATTAAAAAATCCATCGATGAGACGAAAATCTTCACCGAGGCCATCAAAAATGATTTTTCGAGGATGATAACAGTTATTGAAAAAACAAAAATTCCTCATGAGAAAACCAACAATGTAGTATACACAATCCAACACGGATCATTTGAGTGGACACCTACAAACAACAAATTAGATATCACTGCAACCGTTAAGGGTATTTATCGATTAACAATAGTGAGAACGACTCAATTTAATATTTCATCGTCGAGTTCATCCGGGGTCAATAATACGATTTCAACTATCATCGACAAGGATACAACTGAACAGTTCACGCTAATAGCTACTGATAAAAATTTGGTTAGGGTTTCAACAACATGGTATGTGGAATTTGTAGCGGATTTAAGTTGAAAATTGAAATCGTAATTGAAAACGCTAGCGTTTTTAAAATAAAAAATGATTTCATCATCGCAATATCGTTATGATCAGGTCAGAGAATTTCAAACTAGACTCAAAACCCTGTCTGAGGAGTATGCAATGAAAATTAAAAAATATCGCAGGAGAATTACCGCAATTGATGTTACCGTGTATTCAGTGAGTGGTGTAATCACCGGAGCTGGAATTATACTGTCTTCAGTGACAATGATGGCCCCGATAGCTGTTCCAATTTGCATTTCTGCGGCAACAACAATCGCTGGAATAATTTCAATAATCACAAAAAAAATATCATCATGCAGCCAACGAAAACTACAAGACTACATAATTCAATTTCATGTTGTGTCCACTGCATGCTCGCAATTATCCTCATTGATATCGTCATCTCTCGATGATACAATTATATCAGAGAGTGAGTTTTCAGCGATGGTAGATATATATGATTCTGCGATGTCAAAATTAGAAATACAAAAACATGAGTATAATAACAATGACAACACCGATGGAATTGGAGAACACAAACCCGAAAACCAGAATGATCTCAATAACCTCAACGATATCAGATAGTGAGTTCTCAGTGATGGTACGTGTCTATGATTCCGCAGTATCAAAATTAGAAATACATCATGAGTATAATAACAATGACAACACCGATGGAATTACTTCAACAAATAGTGGAGAACACAAACCCAGTACAAACCAGCATGATCTCAATAACCTCAACGAATCCAGAATTCAGTGTGAATTTCCCCTCTCCGGTCCCAGTGAAGGAGATAGCGCTAGCAAAATTACGAGTGTATCACAGTTGGCCTAATATCAGATCAAAATCATTTGGTGGTCAACAACCCAATAATTCACTGGTATTTGCAAATAAGAATAAAGACGACGGTACCCCAGACTGAAATGTTGTTTCCATACCAACCGGATCATAGCAAATTGAACAAATTAATAATGAATTCGCGCGTAGAATAAAATCGATTACTGGAAAAGAATCAAAAATAGCTATAACAGTTCATGAGCCAACACTATCATCTGCCATTGAAATAAGCACAGAAGGATATGTCGTAGATATATATCAGAGTTCTATTAGAACCGTACTAGGATGGCCTGAAATCCCACCCGGGGGAAAAACCGTTGATTTACCAGAACCACAAAAAACCGATTATATCACCGACAGGATAAAATCTGATAATCCAGTAAAAGCTATAGCGATTATGACAAATTGTATTTTTTTATTGAATTGGTAGATTCTCCCACTAAGAAGATCTACCACTATCTTCGACCGGATGACATCACTGTAAATTTCGGAGCGATGAATAGCGATATTTCGTTGTTGTTTATATCCCTTAGATCCGGCACTCTCACCCGAGATGAATTTATCAGCGTTGTAGAAACATGTAACAAAATCATCAATGACATGGAAACATTTAATGCGCAAATCATTCAAGAGGTATTAGGTGACAGTAATCCTAAAACAAGAGATTTATTTGCAACAGACTATAAGATCCGCATAGAAGATATTCTAACATTCAAACTACCAGGATATAACGTACCACAACTAACAAAACATCTCAGTGACACCATCGATGAAGGTTTAAAAAAAATCCATGACAAATGGAAAAAAGCAACATCACAACCACAAACAACTATCCTGACACACAATAATGACCCAGATGGTGGTGGCAGGCATATTGCTCCGTTCAATGTGAATATTTCATCGGTGATAGCAATCAATTTAGTATGTGACGTTATCGAAGGAAGCTATCAAATTAATCTCGAACGATCAAACCAAGCTCAGCAAGGATATATTCTTTATTCGTTTGCACCAACAGCCCCTCCAGGATTTTTAATAATCGAGTCTCCGGTGAATCCAGTCTATATGCGATGTCATAATAATTCATTAACCAGAATTAATTTCAAACTCACTGACCAGTCCAATAATCTGATTGATTTACAAGAGGAGGTTTTACAAATTAGTCTGTTTGTGAAATCCTAAAGGGATTTTCATCCTAAGGATTGGATCAAATATTCGGTTAAAAATCGAATGGAGGCTTAGTCATTTTTTTTTATTTCATTGATTTCATTGATTTTTCATTATTATTTTTTGCCTGATTTCATTATTATTTTTTGCCTGATTTCATTGATTTTTTGCCTGATTTCATTGAAAACTTGTTTAAAAATGTTGTCCGGCTCATCCTTTGAAAAAAATCATCCTAAAAAAAGTGTTAACCCATAACAGCAGAGAGGGTGAGTGACAACGACGTTGCAATCCCTTTTCCCAAAAAAAATATTCGGTTGAAAATCGAAGATTTTTACGATGGAGATTGATTTCATTGATTTCATTGATTTTTCATTATTATTTTTTGCCTGATTTCATTATTATTTTTTGCCTGATCATCGATTTTTTGCCTGATTTCATTGTTTTAAGCCTGATTTCATTGAAAACTTGTTTAAAAATATTGTCCGGCTCACCCTCTCTGCTGTAGAACTTGAACCGAAAAACAACCTAATGTAAAGATAGACACATCAAAATTAAGACTTAATTCTGTTAAATTGATGACTCTTAAAAGTTGATACTCATCAAAAACGTGTTTGACATAAAATATTAAACTCTCGTGAATTATCTACAGGTAGTATACTCTGTAGGTATCAAGAGCAGCACCTCGTATGAGTTATATACATGTCCCGAATGATTTGTTGGAGTTTCCATTAGATTAGGCATTAAATATATTGTATATATTCAATCAATCTCTTGCACGATAACAAAAAAAAAACAACAGATTTGATGCAAATACTTTTTGTCTAAATACTCACAATGATATTGTGCTTTTATATCCAATTTTAATTTTTTAAACTCAGACGATGTGCTTTTCTTGATACCTACCGAGTATGCTACATGTACATAATTCACGAGAGTAATATTTTTTAAGTCAAAAACGTTTGGGTTTTTGTTGTTGTTGTTGTTGCATTTCTTGTCTCTTGATTTCTTGCTGCAATATATATTTCCAGTCCATGAGTACCAACGTATGTATGTAGACTTTTCAGGACTCGCTATGATGAAAGAGTACATAAATAAATACATGTATATGAGCCGTGGCATTTCTGAATCTACATGTGCTTGATGCATGTGCTTTCAATAGCTCACCAGAGTCAGGGGCTGATTGCAGCAACGAGTCTTTCAAACTCAAGTCCGTAAAGGGATTGAAATTCTGTCACAGGAACTGTTTCTCTGGGTTTTTTCCCCACTTACAACTAGAATAACCTCTCAAAGAATCTTTTAATTCAAATCTTGATTTCATTACCTACCAGTCCTGGCCTGCAAAACCCATATATACTATATTAACTGCACCAATTTCTAGACTGGTCCCCCATTCTATCTTATCATTAGTACAGTGAGTCCTTAAATAAATAGAAAAAATTATGCCCTTCAAAACGCAGTCGAGTCACCTTAGTAAGGTTAGTACAATACATTATTTTTAAGTATAATTTAAAGAAAAATCATAAAGAGGCAAAAAGTGGTAAGTCCAGAAACATTGGAAACGGCGTTTCAATCTGCAGATGACGCAAGTGAGTTAGCAATCAATTTATGGAACACAAATTAATTTCGATCTTTCAATTAGGGTGAGTGCGGTGTTCGTTTCTCCTTCGAATGCGTTCCCAAATCACATTACCTTCGGAATATTAGCCTGCGAATCCAGCCGTACTATAAGATGAAAATCGTCTTATCCTGTCTATCTTAAATAGACCAAGGACAGTAACGGATGCATTACCTTCCCCTGATACCACCAGGTGTCGCCATTTTTTTGCTTCGTTACTGTACAGTCGTTTTGTGTTCCTATGGGCTCATCCAACGTTATTTTGGATTTATTCTACGGATTTATTGAACTACTACATTTTGTATGCATTATATTATTTTACTATTTCTGTCACTTTTTTAGTGAACTGGTCACCTTTTAGGACTTTTAATATCACCATCCCACCAAGGTATCATTGACCTTGTACATGGTCATTATGAGTTAGAGTGCCTTTAGACATTATTCGCTTATTCCGTCCGTTACGGAGTTCTTCTTAGCGAAATTCTGAAGTGCTGCTGGATATTTATGTTTTGTTTATTCATGTTTGACACTATTTTGATAGAATGATGGTTTAATTGTTAACGAAGCAATTTGCGTAATTTAATAACACGGTTATATGTTTTTGATACGACACTTTCAGTACTCTTCTGTTACGACAGTGTTTTAGGCACTTTGTAATTTCAATACATTGCTAGTTTCGTGATTTGGTGTGTGTTTTATGCAGATGTCAATTTAAACGATTTGTATGCAACTTCAGAGTATGGCAGTCTCCCATGACTATTATTTATAATATGTATATTTCTTGCCTGTAGGACAGGGCGTATGGGATTCATGCTGGATCCGTTGGATCCGACTCAATACTCCCACCGACTGTGCCGTCATGTAGACCGAGCATGGCCTCGACACACAGTGTGTGCGACGGAACTCCTTTTAAATCAACGATCCTTCACGTCTTACTCAGATTCGACCATGGAACGGACTGAAGTTTAGCTTTCAAACCACATTTTTAGGGTGTTGGCTACTTCAGAATACCCTTCACCTTTACCGCTGATATAAAAAATTTGTAGATTTCCACGAGGATGAAGAGGCGGATTTATTCACAGACACATTCAGAATAATTTCAAGGTACTTGACGAGAATGTAGTAAATGTTCATATGTACTCTCGTCGTTTCATAGGGTGAGTCAATCTGCTATATGCCTGTCATAGCTAGTTCGGGATGTATTTACATACACCGTGGAATAACCACACTTAAGAGTCAACGGCCAGGATGATACGGTCCAGGTTCTCACGTGCCACCGACAGTAGTGAAGTCAGGCAATAGGTGGGTACCTCAACCATACACACTGGCGTCTGTACATACCGTTATTTACGCTTACATCTTCACCAGCGGGATTCCGTTTGTTAGATATACTAGGTTAAGTCACTGACGCACGAATGATAGAATATCGTGCGTAATCACGATGGCTTGATTGATAGGACTTTAAAAAGGGACGCCACTAGGTCAGCAATGACATATGTATTGGGGAGCATAAAAAGATTTTCGAGCGGGATCAGGTGATTGATTAGTTTCAAAAGCTCTATCGCTGAATTAAATTATTGATGCAAACAAACTCTGGATGATTCTGGAAACGCGAACACGAAGAAGACGCACCATATTCCGTTTCGTTAAGAACTCCATACCCAGTTGAATAAGTGCTAAGGCGGATGGAGGTCTAACTTTTTCCAGTTTACAAGAAAGCCTACATGAACTAGACAAGAAAGAAGATCGTTCATGCCTTGTAGTAAGATAGAACCAAGTGTTTCTGGGGGATGTCGCTCAAGTGTTTCTGGGGGATGTCGCTCAAGTGTTTCTGGGGGATGTCGCTCAAGTGTTTCTGTGGGATGTCGCTCAAGTGCGCTGTAGTCGTAGTAGGCCGGGAAACAAAACATCACCTCTCAAACCCTTGCTTCGTGACGGAAGTGAGTTATACGCTTGACGTACGGAGAAACTGCTGGGTTGCGTGCAGAGTTAATCTTCTCGAATTTTACCTCAGATATTTAGCGTCGCAGAGACAACATATGAATATGGTAGGTCTGGTGACAGCAGCACAGACGGCCACCAGACCCAACTAAATCAATCAAGACAGCATGTTAGATTCGCTGTATTCGCCAGTAAAACGTTTATAGTTGAGACGATCTACACTTCATCTTCTCAACCATAGAGTTCCAGGTCAAGTGAACCCGGTCTGTGTTGCTTGTGTCAATAGGAGAATGGATTATCTTTCACATGGGGATTCCAGATAATCATCCTCAGAAGGATACCCGGAGTAGAGATCAGATGCTCAGCATCTCCTCCTACTCTTATACTTATTCTCCTAACGTAAGATGACTAGAGAACGTATTCGAAGGAGAAATAAAAATTTTAAGTAAATTATGTGTCTCTGAAAATACTTACCCAATTACATTATTTATATGCCGTCCCAACCAACCATAAGTAGCCTCGTTAGTATCTCGCTCAGCTAAAACTGGCGACACCTGATGGTGCCAAGGGAAAGTAATGGACAAGATAAGACGATTTTCGTCTTTTAGTAGGGCTGGATTCGCGAGGTAGCAGGTTAATATTCTTTGCGTAATGTGACTGGGGAAGGGGTCTCGGAAAAACACATAGTTTACTGAAAAGTTTGCTTTCTCTAAACAAAAATAAAAAATACATTATATAATAACTTCAAATAAATTACTTTATGTCTCTGAAGGATTAATCCAAGAAAAATAAAGCAATTAACGACAAATAATTTCAACTCCCTATTATTTTAAATTTCCAAGAACTGTCACAGATGACGAGAAGACGAAAGAATAGTTTTCTCGTGCTTAACCAAATTATATTTCAGGTGATAGTAGGAACAGTGGTAGTAGTATCAGCAGCAGCAGCAGCAGCAGTAGTAGTAGTAGTAGTAGTAGTAGTAGTAGTAGAGTACTTTGTTGCTGGTGACTGCATCCCTAAAACTTTGATTGCCGTTTTTATAACTTTTTCCATATAATTGGAAGCTGATTATTCATGGCCCTGGGAGAGGAATTATTTGAGGATGATTTGAATAAATGTCCTCTTTAAGTTCGGGACTTGCTGCTAAGGAAATGAGAACAACTTGAATGGTTGCAAATATCTGCGAAAACTATCTTATCTAACCAAGGATTACTGTTTTATGAGAAAGACTCCCGTTCGAACACTCAAGTTAATTCTGATGTCGCCTAAATGAAGCGGACACTATTCACACAAATGCCTTCTTTAGGACCTGCAAAAAGATTTCGACGAGGGTAAACAACAAAAAGCCAAGAAAAATAAAGCCATAGTTGAAAACTGTAACTGGACTAACACTGAAGAATTTTGAAAAATGCGATTAAATAACGAATATTAATTTTCTGAAATAATATATGAATAGCGTGCCCTTCAGAATTCATTATTGTAAAGTATTTCAATAGTTTCATTGTAAGCGTTATAAATAACTCATATTTGAAGTAGAATCTGAATTGGACCATTCCGTGAGGAAAAACACAGGGTGAGACAGATTGAGCAGTGGCTGGGTGGTTTAAAGTGGTCACCGTTACGGATCACTACCATCTAACTCTGCGTGGGTTAGAGTCTCGGACACGACCAATGTGGGTATGTGAAAAAGCTTGCCAGTAGCTTCTCGTGGGTCGGTGATTGGTTACGGGGGTTTTCTTTGGTTCTTCCTCCACCATTTATACTGTCGCCATGTACAGCCTATCTTGTGTTGAAACATGGCGTTGACCCCTACAATAACAACATATAACAACATGTAGAGAGAGATTGATGCGTAATTACACTTTGGTTGCTTAATAACTGGTCTCTGGCTTATGTGCTCTGCATTCAGTGCCCACTGTGGTGACTGGGCATCGGTTGTTATAATCGATCATGAGTTGGGGTTTAATTACTATTCATATTCGCTTATAACTCAAGCCCAACAAGAATTGCACAGTGCAAGATCTGCCAAAGCACAATGTGCCAAAAGATTTGGGATCTGTGGTTATGTAGTTTGTAACAAAATCTGATATGCAAGAAAATTTTGCGGCAGTTGATCAGAGTCTATGTTTTTTGCAATTGAACGCAACATATAGACAAGTACATACGGTATCATGTTTTAGAGATGTCTTATGCTGAATTTAAAATGTGTCATTTAAAATAGCATATACAATTAAAATCATGAACATATTATGCTGGAAAAGTTAAAACCGTTTACCTCAAACGTTCGCTTACAAAAAAAAAAAGAGGAAGAAAAAGAATAATTGATTAAGAACTTCAGAGGCAGTTATGTTTCCCTACCAGGGAAAATAACATTTCACGAACATTAAAAACAAAGTTTTAATAATGTGAAGAGAATTCGAAAAGTGTTAAGAAAATTAATAAGAAGTCTTAAGAACACGAAGAAAATGTGAACGATATATGTCAAGATCATGAAAACAAATTTTTATTCTGAAAACATTTTATTTGGCTTTTCACTTAATAGAGGAATTACTACTTATTGTTCTACTCCCTGAAACACTATGCACTACATTAATAAACAAGTTGATATCTATCAGTTAATAATCATATCTTACGGTTTATAATTCCTGAAGTAGATAATGACATTACAAGCTAGCCCTAGAGCCAGCTGAATTGTTTTAATCCACGTGGAATTACATCTTACAGATTAGCTAGAACCCACACAGCATTACGCTGTGTAGCAGTATGACTGCATCTAATGTGAGAAGACATCTGCCCACTGGAATGTCTATGAGAGGGAGATGAAGTTCGGACATCAAACTACAAGAAAGACCTCAGACCCATGGGCTAACTGCATACTTCCGGTTACTCTATTAATGAACAGTCAGGAATAGCGAGTAGATTAGAGACAGAACTAAAGGCAACAAAATTCAGCCTAATTATTTTTGTGTGCAATGTTTAGTATGTTTGTTGCCGTACTATTAAAAATCAAACACAAATAAACAAACCGTCAAGCTTTCTTGCAATCCACGCACCTACCCTTTAACTAATAAATGTTTTATGACTGCACGCATAAGCCACGTTAGCATAATATTGGTTTCATCGTGCTAAGAATTTATACAAATTAACCAAGAAAGCCGTCTGTATAAACACAAACATACACTACAATATAAAATATATAGATACTTACAAATGTACGCAAGGAAAAATAAAACGAAAAGATACCAACATAAAATCTATGAAACATACAGGTAAAAACCTTTCTACAAACATCCTTTTCGATTTTATATGTGGTATATTGTCATAAAGTATTTTTAACTGAGTAAAAATACAAAACTTTTGTCTCACGTGGAAGTCGATCCATTTGTCATAATGTTCCATTGTCAGTAAACGTTGGCAAGGTATGTATTATAATCGAGATTGACCCTTCAGGTGGTAAGCATGAAACATGGTACGTGTCCTCTTGACACAATACCACTTCATCTCTGGGATTAGTTCTGCATGAGGGATGAAATACCCTCAGTGATGGGCTTCGTGTTAAAAAGGCTCTAATATTGCTGAATTTACTCTGAAAAACGAGAGGATTGGTTGACAACTGTTTGAATCTGGCAAAGATTTGCTTTAGAAATTTGGTGGGTGGGTGATGGGAACATAGAATTGTTAGCATCGGTAAGACTGGTTTTTGCGGCTGCCACAAAAGGAAGGAATTTGTATACCAAAAAGGAAAGTTAGTTTCTCAGTGTGTAAGGGGGGCGTTTGGAACTAAGGACATCATATGCAGGATTAAAATGAATGAAGGATTGTTTGGTATTAACATGTGGATGAGAGCAGGCTAAATAAGAAAGATAGAGAGAACGATAGATAGATAGAACGATAGATAAAACGATAGAACGATATATATAGAAAATAGACAGACAGACAGACAGACAGACAGACAGACAGACAGACAGATAGATAGATAGATAGATAGATAGATAGATAGATAGATAGATAGATAGATAGATAGATAGATAGATAGATAGATAGATAGATAGATAGATGTTGAATATTAAATCGCTACTCTGCAAAGATTTCTAATGTCTGCTCGGGAGTCGAGGTGATTTTTAAATTAAGCTATTTAACCGTTTCAGACAAGACTAGCAGGAAGGGTCAAGTTCGAGTTTATATCAAAACTGTCAAATTTATTATTTTCCAGAACGGTTGGTTGGAAATCTAGAGTCAGGCTGACCGCAAATTGTTGGGCCTAGAAAGACGGTACGCTAAATAAGGGACCTCTTCCCCGCACGAAATTTCCTTAGTCTTAAAAACATATTCAGCGTAAATTCTAATCAGTCTTCATATTTTCCTGCAAGGGACCGATAATCTGGAAAGTCGACTGACACAATTCGGGGTTAGAAGCGAGCAAAGTTTTAACGCACAAGATATCTGCGTCAATCTCATGTAATTCGTTGATACCAATATAATGATCTTTTTAAAAAAAAAGTATTTGCTTATATTTGCATGAATTTATTTGTTTAAATTTGTTGACCAATTTTCTTGATATGAGTATAACTGTGTTGAGTTTATCTATATGTTATCGTAATATATTCTTCTTTTATATACGTTTGCCGAATTGGTTGAATTTGTTGTTGCTTGTATAGGAATTGGGTATTTACAGATTTCATGAATTACTTTTGTTGATATGATTTACGAGAATCCATTTTGAATTCACCGATCTTAGATGATTTCATGATTGCTGAAGACTTGAATGTATGTATTCGCTTGAAGTAAGGTAGTTAAGTCATATAATGAAATTAAATCATTCATTTATGTAAGAGAGACGAGAACTGAACTGTTGTCGTGTGTAGTGTTAATGTGAGTCATTGATGAATTAGCCATTAGGAAGTACATAAATCTTACGAAACGAGGTTTGTTTCTGGTCTGCCAAGCTGGCTTGACCGGATAGACGTTGGTATCTGAATTCCGATAGGATGATATCTGACATAACGAGAGCTTAGTAATGATCTATTCCCAGTAGGATATCTGACAGAACATTTAGGTTCCTTCACTGTTTTTTTTTTTTTTGGGGGGGGGGGGGGGAATGGGAGACAGCTCCACTGACATGCCTACGTATCCCAGTATCTACGTATCTACGCACTGGCGTATCCACGTACCTACTCATCTAGGTATCTACGATCTACGGACTTACATATCTACCTATACACAAAGTATGAGGGCTTAAAGAGAGGCGAGACAGTAGGGAGGTTGGAGAAGAAAAAGGACGAAAACGACAGAAAAAAACAACCACAGGGAAGTTAAAGAGGCCTGCAAATAAACAGATTATGAAGTTGTACAAGGCAATGACTTCAATTGTTTACTCGATTCTATGGTGAGCCAATTCTATCACTTAAAGAGATCGGCTGTGTTTATAAATATATTTGTGTTTGAAATTCGGTGAAAGATGTTTTTAAAAAGAAATGTATCTTCCTAATGTAATGTATCATCATAATATTATTTACGTAATTAGTGTTTGTTTTCATGTACGGAGGATCGTGTCATTCTGTTCTATATATCTGCTCAGATCTCTATTATTGCACCTATAAATTTCACACTTATATTTATATTTACTCGATCCGGGCAATAACACCTAGGGCGATCATCCTCTAGATTATGCCGACCGAATAAAGGGGACACCTTGTAAGGAGGTACAATCCGACAATCAACCCACCCCAACAAGGTAAGGGGGGTATAAAAGACAGACTGACGGACATACAGACATATAGACAAAGAGAATGTATTTATGCGTGCTTTCAATTAATTTAATTGTATGTCCCTTCTGTGAATGTCTCAAGAACATTGTCATACCAGGCAGCTAATATGAAACGACATTTTCGACACAAACATATTTCATTCTTTCTCTATATTCTGTCTTTTAACTTCGATTGATGAACGAAAAGTAATCAATTAGAGCCTTTCTACTGTTGGATACTGATGCCGAGACGAAAATACAACGTGGCGAGTTTGCCACTTCAGATACTTCACGTGAGACAACAATATCCAACAGTACAAACACTATAATTTATTATTTATATAGCTTATTGCATTTACGTTGCCCTTTGCGCAATTTAAGTGAATGCATAATGTTTGAAAAGAAATCATGTTCGAATTATTTTTAGGACTACATCGCGCATAATCTCAAGTCTTGAAGCCAATTTCACGTGATGTGCGTCGTTAAAGATCAATGATGTAATTTTACGTATAAACAAGTGTATTGCGTCCTACGTGTGCTTAAAGGCAAGTCACTCTGTTGAGATCTACAAGTAAATTTCACTGGAACTGTGCGCATGAGGTGCTGTTGAGTAGCTCACCGAACTGTAATATGAATACATCACCGATCGGATCCTTTTTTAATACAATGGCTCAGTTTATTGTAGGTCAAATGACGATTCGATATAACGTGAAGTACAAGGAAGCGAAATCATAAATAAATATGTGTGTCGTAAGACTAAATTTGGTTTCATCCAGTAAGTAAATGATTCAGTTCGTTTATATCACAATATGATAAGTACAGTCAATAAAGTATACAAGCAAACCAAATTATTTCCTCGCATTGATTTTGGACTTCGTGGCAGACACATACAAAGCATATTAAATAATACAAAATTAGAATTGTTCCCCAAACATCCGTATATAGAGATCATGAATAGTTGCTGAAACTAAACTGACATTAGTGGTATAGTATTATTCACCTTCCAGGGGAAATTCTAAGACAAAGTTAATCACGTTATATCCTCATTTGCGATGTGCATAGTTATATATGCACTCACATACAGGCGTAATGTAATTCTTTTTTAACATCATAAAACAGAAATGAGTAAGACATTGAGATAATGGCATCAGTTATTCTATAATCAACACAGTCTATGATGTGTACACTAGAGCTGATGTCAAACAGTAAATAAAAATTGTATTTTCAAAGGACAGGGCCAATAGTTTACAACATTTCCGAACGCAATAAATGCGAGACATGCTATAAATGTCGTTGGAAATAATTTTCTTGACTGGAACTATTTTGTAACTGCTTCATACTATGTCTGCCTTAGATCGTAGTTAGGTAAGTTTTGTAAATGGCATGTATTACAAAGTACTCCATTTAGTTTTCACGATCGTTTGATTTTCATATCAGCGTGTTTGTTTGGAATTTTGTTTTGTTTTGTTTTAGTTCATCTTGTTAAGCTAATCACTGACTGCCTGCTTTAAGCAGATCTTGGATTGTATTGTTTTGTTTGCTCATTTTTACTCCAAAATGTCGGGTTAATGTGAGAAATCTTGTAGTACTGAATTTTTTGCTCAACAAATTGAAGACAGCAGAAAATATATGAGAATCTATGATTGTTTTTTCCACTGATCAAATGCATACAAATGTCGGAGTGGGGGTGGAGTGGGTGTCCATTTCATTACAAAATAGATAGCTTTTAGATTTTGACAGGAATTGACTTGAATGATTCTATGATATTGACACCATTCAAAAACTTCAAGTAACCTGCCTTACCCAGAAATACTTACCTATATATACATGGATCTCGTTTTAATGAAACATGGTACCAGGAACTAAGAATCGTCTAAAAGTATACTGACACAAAATATCGCGATTTTGATTGGCTTCAGTCTTTTGTTTTAAAGGTTATTCTGCAGACATGAATAAACACAAACCAACCAAAAAGATATTCTGTCTATCTGTTTCACTTTTGTTCAACAGAGCGAATACATGTAATGACTTTAAAAATGTCATTCTTCCATTCCATTTAAAAAAAAATAGCATGCCGTTGAAAAATGAAGCTTTACCATTACGATAACTAGTCGCTGCGATAGATTTTATTAGTAAAAATTTTTTGCATACATTTTGTTGTCATTTTTGTACAAGCGTGCTGATATGCGAACATTGCGCAGTTCCAATCTTTATTACAAGCAATGTGTGTCAAATTGAAAGTTCTCCATGACGTAGTAAGTAATGTATGCTCACTTTATGCTCTTTACCTTGAAAGTTCGTGCCCTTGTCCTGCCAGTCTTACCCCACCCCACCCCGCAACAATTTTGGACGATACAAGCTTGTAATTAACGTTATTCAGATTATAAAATGAACAATTACAAAAGTAAGATTTAGAATAAAGAAGATGCCGACATAATATTCACAAGAATGCATTATGTAATATCGTTAAACAGGTAACAATTTCGATGTAAAGTAAATTAAACATGCTTTGTTCTCATTTTTATGTGCAACATACCTATTTGAATTAGAAAACAAAGAACAAAAATGAGGGAAAACGTTGCTTGCAAGAAATGAGAAAAAGTGAAGAAGATTTTTTTTTATTTAAAAAAAGGAGAACTGGCCTGATGTCTGAAATTAAAATAAACTCCATCCGCCCTCCTTTTCCTCTCTTGCAATGTAAATGCCTAGTGCTCTACACAACATCATGTGTTACTAAATTATGTGCAGTTAGTGTTATATAGATTATATTTATACATTCAAATCCAAATATAGCGAATTCTGATTGGCATGTCATCCTACAGCAACTATAGTCTGAGTCGAGTCAGAATTTGAATATGATAATGTTTCAATAAACGTCCATATCGCAACTTAATGGAGAGACCCCGCATCTATTCTGTGATCTTAGTGGTGGGCTGGGTCTTTTTGTTGAGGTGGAGGTGGGTGGGTTACCCATTAATTTTGTTGTTGCTGCTGTTTCGTGTTCTTCTATACAACTATGAACCTTTGCCCCACACAGTGGACGACGTTATATAATGACAGCTACCTGACGTCATTATGTATGAAGTATCACATTATTTTATGTTGAAAATCGGGATGTGCATATACAATACTTGTGCAATTTATCTTTGGCATTATCCCACAATGCACATGCATAGGAAGTGACGAACTGATTATATACTTATACATATTATGTTGCCTATTATTATTATTATTAGTAGTAGTAGTAGTAGTAGTAGTAGTAGTAGTAGTAGTTTTAGTAGTAGCAGCAGCAGTAGTAGTAGTAGTAGTACTTCATCCATACATCATACATTATTCACTAGTAATTGTGAGAATTAAAAGTCACATGCATTTGTCTAGTGTCTTGCAGACCAGCCTCAATACAATTTTCAGCCAATTAACGTTTCTCCCAACAAACATCTTGTACAGCCAGCTGCTCGTATACTTTCCATTTCCTTTTATGATTGACATTCACGGTGGTATACACTAAATACTCTTTGTATGTCCGGATAAAGACGATGGGCGTACCTTTGCTACCATAAAATGGTGGATATATACAATTTGCCATCAGCAGACTTCGACAACTGTGACCTCGTATACTGACATTAAACCATCTTCAGTTAAAATCCAGACAAATTAAATATTAGTTATAAGAAGGAGCTACGAATAATTATGATATTTGATATGAATAAAAGTATCGTTTGACAATAATAATCGTATTGTTTGACAAGAATAATTTTATCATTTGACAAAAATAGTTATATCGTTTGACAAGAATAATTGTATTGTTTGATAATAATAAGTGTATTGTTTGATATGAATACTTGTAATGCTTGATATGAATATTGTTTCATATGAATATTGCTTGATATTTATACTTGTATCGTTTGACGACTTGAAATCTTTGATATGATATGAATACCTGTATAGCTTGATATGAATATTGATTGTTATGTATGCTTGTATCGTTTGATGTGAATAATTGTATTAATTGATATGATATGAATACTTGTTCTGCTTGATATGAATATTGCTTGATATGAATACTTATTTTATTTGATGTGATATGAATAATTGTATTGTTTGATGTGAATATTGGTGTTGTTTAATGTGAATATTGTATTGATTGATAAGAATACATGCATTACTTGATATGAATACTTGTATTTCAATACTTATGATTCATTATATCACTATTGTTATTGTTTGATATATATTGCTTGAAATGTATTTTTATGTAGCTTAATTTGAATACATGTATTGTAATATTCGGAGTAGATACTATCCACGTAAATCCTGTCAATGTGAGTTTGCCTGTATGACCACACCATTGTAAAAGATAAATATTTTTGATTTCATGTCTTCATTCTTAACATTACATGTGTACTAAAGGTGTTGAAGTCTTTGATTATCACAATGCATTAAATAATGAACTTTCGGCTTTGAAACAAATCTGTAGACATCCATTACTAACACTTGTCTGACAAAGTGACGTAAGCATATCAGTTCAACATATTTCATATTTCCTGTAATCTAGAGGTGAATGTGGGTACGCAAAGGAACGGCGTTCCCTTACTTGTTTCGCCCTCGCCATTGTCCCCGTCCCCACCCCACCCCACATCTGAGTAATATGTGTTCCGTCCCTTCTCTATTGCGTTCTCTCATTTGCAGATCTGCCTAGTGGTTAGAGCGTCCGCCTCGAATGTGGGAGGTCCTGGATTCGATCCTCGCTCGAGTCATACCAAAGACTTAGACAAATGATACCAACAGCTGCCTCGCGTAGTGCTCAGCATTATGAGGTTAGTTTTAGGACTGGTTATCCTGATGTCAGGATAATATGACTGGGTGGGACGCCATGTTACATGTCTGCGAAATGATGCCCCAGTGTTTACCATCACTACAAACTCTCTCTCTCTCTCTCTCTCTCTCTCTCTCTCTCTCTCTCTCTCTCTCTCTCTCTCTCTCTCTCTCTCTCTCTCTCACACACACACACACACACACACACACACACACACACAAACACACACACATTTCTTTATTTAGCGCTGCATCACTGTTACAACTTGAATGAGAGACAAAAATTGCAAGATTATATTTTTCGCCAATTTCCTCTTCAAGAAATTAGGCCGTCAGTATATCCAGCAATTATTAAACTTTTCCAGTATGTGTATTCTTCCAATTAACTAAGCTATTTTTTGCACTTTGCCTCAAAGTTTCAAATACTGATGTAATATTTCTAAAGATATGTAGTTGAAACAATTTTAAAGGCTTTTAACCAGCTATTTGGAATAAATATCAAGTACATAAACAAAACGATAGTCCAGAAGGAGTTGTACTGATCATTTAAAGTTACAAAAGAAAACTCGAGTAAATAACCTCTTCGAATGAGCAAGCAAGTATAAAAGTGTAAATTCTTGCATCTGACTGCCTGAATGCAAGTGACGACGTAACCGTTAAACTACAAGTTGAAAAGATGACTTCCGTATGTGCAGAAGACCTTCTCTAGTGCAAATTTTAGTAGTATGTATATTGTTTACATATAGTTTTATTCATAGCAAATGTCATATATATATATATATATATATATATATATAAATTTTCACAGTCGCCAAGCTTTTTCATTACAAGATTTTTAAACGATAATACAAATATCAAATATAAAATTAATCATACAATCTACATGTCTCCGTCGTTATGAATAGAGCATTCAAATAAAACACTGTGTTTACTAATTGTGAATTAATTTAGATTTATGACCCGGTTTAACTTAGGTATAATTTTCATTCAAACAAACTTTAGAATGAACAAATATGAAGAATTCCTGCAGGTCAATTAAATTCCGATGATTTAAAGTCCTTTTACAATAATGATGGAAAACCCTAAGAAAATTGTAATCCTTACTAAATTAAGGAACTCTTTTATGGGCAGGTGATACAGAAGATTCGGAATACATCCATATGCATAATGAAACGTGGTATAAAATATTGAAACAGGTGGACCGTAATTGATAAAAAGACAAAATGTTGAAACTTTTCCATACATTGAAATATCTCATTAAATCTCAGACTGAAAGGAAATTAACACGTCCCTCCAGCCAGCCTTCTCAAGACTTGAATGGAAATAATGGAATAATGAAAGCAGTGGCTGATTCCTTCGCTGGGGTGTTCGATAAAAACATATTGGACGAAAGTAAGAGTAATTGAAAATATTCGCATCGACTTGGTCGTTTTCCAAAAGGAAACTTCTTCAAAACGAGGATGTATAGGACTTTTTGACATCTCTATTTTAGAACGGGCAGTCAGAATTTGTGCGTTATTTTTATTTCCAAATATAGGTTATATCTGTATGAAAGGTTACCTAACTTTAATCAATACTGCAAACCATTTAAATAGCAAATGCTTCATGTTCCGCAGAAATTTGGCAGAGAGAGTTTGCTTATTATACGTTATCTGTGTACTGGGTCAAGTCTTGAAGATCATATCAGCGCTATAGAAAGGCGTCAGTCAGGCGCAAGTTATGATTTGGCTATATAGCATTAATCTGTAAATATATCTTGTCATCTTCTCACAATGAGATACAAGATAATTTTGTAAATGTCTTACCATCTTCCCACTAAAAGATAAAATATAATTTTGTAAGCTGGGAATCTGAGATTTGTAACAATAAAGAATCTGAATACAAGAGGTTTTATTGGTTTGATATGCTAAAACGTGTTCATGATATATTTTATATTAACATTAAGCTTGAGCACAAGACATAAATTGTTTTTTTTTTTTTTTAACCAAACATGTGATAAGCAACTTCTGGATACTATTACTAAATAACGACGTGTCTCAACAAACGCCTTTATGGGACAAGCATTACAAATGACGATTTGATAAAAGAATCCACTTTCCTTGGCTGGCAGTCCGGTGATAATTGGACATTGATAGTGCGTGTTGAGAGTAATGAACCAATGGCATCAAAACAATCAATTTACCAAACCGTAGCAGTCATTAGTTCGTGAGTCTGACACATACCAGAATCAAATCCATGCTAGACTACGTCAGCATTGGAAGAAACGTAGACAGGGTTCTATATTAATATGACTGCATTCCGTTGCTTTTGTTGCTATTCGAAATACTTTATCTTATCCCAGAAAACACTTTGATCAATGCATTTAGGTCTTTAGTTTGAATTTCTGCCACAACGGAAAGGATCAAGTTTTCAACTTTTTCGTATGAGTGATCACCTGATACATATGCGGATCCAAAACGATTTGAACTTAATTGAATATATTCTTCGGGTATTACTAGTTACGCTATAGTGTACGATGGGCCATTATACTGTGAGTACATGTATGTAGTGTAATAATTATTCCATTATCGATGAGATAGACTTTGTTGCGTCAAGACACAGCGTATACAAACCAAACTGGAACGCTGTTATTTACATGCACATTCCGAAATATCACTATCCAAGAATATATCGGTAAATTAAATTTTTTTTATATAGAAAATGCTAATAAAAATAGACAAAAAACTAACTGTAATGCCATCTTGACGATTCGTGTTGAGGTTAGTCTTCCTTGATTGTGCTGCAAATATCACTGGGTTATTTCCTTTTCTTTAGAAAAGAAAATATATTATTCACTCAAAGTATCAGAGAAGAATATAATGGCACTCACTGACCTGGAAAAAAGCCCGCACAATTACAGATAGCTAACAGTTGAAAGCCAATTCTTTAAACTTGGGTATGTTCTCATTTCATTGTTTTCCACAAGTAAATAATTTAATAAATGTGGTAGACAAGAGAAGCCTCATTGTAGGGGGGACAGAATAAAAATGTATATGTTATACTTGCCAGCGATAGTTTCCAGATATTGTTCCAGAATCAAATCAGGATAGCTTCTTTTTCTTGGGGATTTCCAAGACAGTCTGGTTCGTGACACGAATCCACCGCAGGCAAACTCGTAAAAATCCTATAAAAATATATATGAATATCTTTTTTAAATTTTATATCAGTTGTGTTTACAAATATTAAAATTCTTTTTGATCATGGAAACAAAGAATATTCGTGTTCACCGTCGCATCTTTAATAGAGAAACAAGAAAACAAGACAAGTGCTTTCAAGCCCGTCTTCGCATTTTGGATTGCATATGGCCTAGTATCATTCCCCTCCATCAGAACGAGAAACAAGTGTCAGAACACAATATTTATTAAATATAGTATTATTTTCTCAGTATGACTGTATTCGAAAAAAATTGGTTCTCAAATGGTTGAAAAAAATGACATCAGACATATCCATTTATTCTCAATGACGGCGGGGGAGATAACCTAAACATAAAACGTCTTGCATATTGTAACTAACCAAGAGTGTGTGCTATTTGTAAGTACATATATATATATATATATATATATATATATATATATATATATATATATATATATATATATATATATATATATATATATATATATATATATGTTTAAAGCGATGTTAGAATTTACTATTTTGTTAAATTATGTCTTTGTTGGAAAGATATTTCTCACGCCGAGTAATTACCAAATTTATTGTAGCATGCGCCACAATTCACAAAATTCACTAAAATGTATGGTAGTACGAATTTGTTTCCTAAAATAGAACCTCCCTAATTTCTTAACATAAGGAAATGCTTGCAACATTTTCACGCGTTTAGTAATTGAGACACGGATAATTTTTTTTAATTAAAGGTATGGGTCTTGTTTCTTTCCTGTGGCGTGAAGTACCAATTTACGTTTTGGAATTGTCTGCTGATGTGTCATACGAATGTAAAACCAAGAAAACCCATGGAATTGTAAATTAGGGTCTCGAGGATGTGAGGTCATTAGTTGATTATAGAAATATTATGTGTGGTAGATACACGTTTATGAACCTTTCAGTCAACAAGAACAGTCGTCTAGATGTCCTTGTATGTAGGATAAACATCAACCTGAAGCCAGACTTACGTAGATATATCTGATTCGCCAAGTAGTGAGACGTCTTGCGAGCTATAATATGCACAAAATCACTACCAAGTTTCATGCATAATAAAGGACAGACAAGCGAATTTGTGGATGAATATGTCCACGTCAGTTAAAATTATTATCTACGCTAATTTCATAATTTACGAACGTAAAATTAATCATATTATAATTACTTATTATTTTTCTATCTATAATATAGTAAATGTTTTACTACTCGAAATTTATTCGCATATGGTTTGCGCAGCTCTATAAAAAAAATCCTTGGTGAAAAATTATAAATGATAAGGACCGTGTGTGCTTCTTTGAATTTGTGTTTGCACAGATGTGTATTTTCCAATCCTTACTCTTTCATTGTTCATTTTTCATTTCGTTTTATGTCGTTTCAATATATCAGATTCATTAATGGAAGAAAACACAAAATAATTGTTTTGAATATAAATCTATGAACACGAACTACACTGTCGTTTCAAAATTTTACTCACATGCCTTGCACCAATTATACCCCTTTTGATGTATTTAATTGTGTGTACATGTACATTAAATTAATCACAGTTTGCGCATACATTAGTTCTAAATGTCTACAACAGATTTTGTTCAAACATAAGAATTTGGTTTAAACAGCACATGACAAAAATGAAATTTAACTTTGATTTTACTATTGCAAATTAAGAATAGAATGTTATAGACTGTAGCAATGTGAATTTTGTAGATTTGTACAGCTATCATGGTACGTTTCGCAGCTGTCAGCGAGACACGTAACATTTAACCTTCACGAATGGGCTAGTCACCGCAATAAATCGTTATACTGCAGTGATTTTAACATCCCTGGTTTAGGACATGAATGATTTTTAACTGGGATAACGGTCAAGCAGACGGACGAGGCAAAGTCCTTTTAAATTTAAGTGGCTGAAAAATGACACAAAGTGAAGTTGACCCGGAGAACATTATGTGCCATTTAAACCAAGTACCATAAAGTGTAATTGTTACTTTTGGTAGCTTATATAAATTTAATCCGGACTGGCTAAGCTCAATCAAAGAAATTGTGTTTCCCACAAAATTCAATGTTTTAAGCATTCTCTCTCGAACAAGTTGCCAGTCTAAGTTTTTAAGTTGGGAGGCAAGAAGTTTTTACCTCTGGTGGAAAAAAGTATTTTCTCGTCATAAATTGTCAGAGGGACGTCTGTCTGGAAATTTCAGTGACACGGAACTTTAAGAGATTCTAGTACAATAGAGAAGAGCGAGTTTCGAATGCATAAATCTCATACAATTTGTTCGTTGAAATGAGCCTATAATTATTCGAAAGTATTCCTTTCAGTCCCTTGTAATTTTCTTGACATAAGTTCGTAAATATTTGTTTGAATTTATTTCCATTTCCCTTTGGTGAGTTCGGAAGTTAATTATTTGCATTCCATCGTCTTGAATATTATATGAATCGTTTATTCTAAGAATTTCACACAATGTCTTTGCTAAGAGTTCTTTGAGATAATTTTTGAGTTTATTTGTCTTAAATGTTTTGATTCGTGTATGCTAAATATGAGTAGTCGTATGTCTTACGGTGTTCAAGCAACTATTGTATTGACGACAAGATGTGACTCGTTTGTATAAGCAGCGACATCTTTTAATCGAGACTAACATTCAGAGTTCCCTTTGGTCCAATTAGTGATTTATAGTCCACGGCAGGACGTAATAATTTATAATGATGTCTAGATTGTAATAGTTCAGTTAGGAATGCTGAATAACCGTTAGGGAGATATATTAAGCTGCTGTACTAGAGTTTGTGTATCTGCTGTCAGGCTGTGAAATTGCCCAATATTAGCCTTAGTTTCTGTCAAATTACGATAAGACTTTATCTCACATAACGAGAGAGCGAATTATTGTTCGGATTTGATCCGGAAAATAACAACCCGGTCGATTATCCTCAAGATAACAACAACCTAACCACCACATAACAAAGAATAACAATGGAGTGTGGCTGGTTGTTATGGAGGGGGATTGCCGCCATAATTCTATGCAATTATTTTGTAATCCTCGTTGATGTATTATTGTAAATTGCTGTTTGCAAGTGCTACTTTCATAATTCTATCCATGTATATTGTTATCTTTATTGATGCAAACTATACGTGGCAACTTGCAAGTGCTACTTTCCTTTTGCATTATTGTAAATGGCTGCTTGCAAGTGCTACATTCCTAAGTTCATCCATGTATATTGTATTCTTCATTGATGCAAACGGTAAAGGGCTAGTTGCAAGTGTTTAGATCTACTTTCCTTCTGCGTCATTGTATCTTGCTTTTTGCCAAACGCTAACTTCATACCGTAGTTTGTCGTATGGCAAATGCTATGTCAGTTATTACGAGTTGTGTATTCTATTTATATAAACTTGCCATATTACAAATTACATCATTACAACTCATGATTTAATTTAGAGTTGGCCTTGCAACAATCTAATTTTGTCAGGATCATCTTTCTTTTCCAACTCGTGTCGCCATCTGTTGTCATAATGGGATAATACATGGCATTATGACAACAGACGGCGCTCTAAATTTCCAAGTTTTCACTCAAGGAAAATAACAAATGCTCCCCAGGGGAAGTTAGATTGCTTTACGGCATTAATTTTGGCGGCACAAAGAACCTAATAGATAGATCTACGTGTGAAAAAAAAACTTTTAATTCTTTCAGTCCCGTCTTTTTTAGGTGTAAGGTAGCGACGAATTTTTAATTGTTCTATAAAACCATATGTTTTATCGAAGCTCTAAGTGATTTTATGATTCCTTAAGAAAACAAAAACGCCATTACAACAACGGGGTGGTCTTAGTAACTTAGTGTTGTCGGCTATTGGTCAATTCGGCCGAGACCAGTTAGTTGGTCTCAAAGCCTTTTTTTTATTTTGACTTGACGGCTTTTGAGACCAGCTGTAATCTGCATTAACACTAAATGGTACTTTTCCGCGCGCCACAGCTGCGTACGATCGGATGCACGCTATTAATTGAGTGTTTTAAAGGATTTAACGCAGTGGATCATTAGAAGAGGGATTATACTTACCGTCTGGATACAAAGGTTAGTCTAAATAAATTTATTAAGTAATAGCGTGCAGTCCGATAGTTGGCAGTTATGGTTCACGAACGTACCATATAGTGTTAATGCCGAATACGGTTGGTCTAAAAAGCCGTCAAGTCATAAAAAAAGGCTTAGAGACCAACTAGCTGGTCTAAATTCGGCCCAACTTGGACCGAAAATAAGACAATTCGGCCCAACTTTAAAGACAATTCTGCCCAAATCGAAAGATAATTCGACCCAATTTTAAAATACAACAGACAATAGTTTTTTCCCAGTACTTATTTTCAACATATATGTTGACAATTCTTATATAATATGTTTTAGAATAAAATTTGAAACTTTTGGTGAACAAGATAAATGTTTTCCAAAGTTATAATGGTTAGGAGCTTTCTAGTATCTTTAGGAAAAACTGCCCCAAAGCCAAATCTTAATGTGGAGAAGAAAAAAAAAAGAAGTATAGTAGAGATGGACGTGGTGCTTTGGGAGTTACGTAGACACAAATGAGATGCATCATATCTCCTGTGGAAGAAAGTCGATTTAGATCTCAAAAACTTAATTCTCAAGCAAAATACATACGTTACAAGATATCTTCTCGTATTTGAACGTATTTGTTACAACTAAAATTATACAGGGAAAATGGTTGAAAATTGCATAATTAGGTATTTTGCGATAATTTTACATAAATTTAATTCAGAACATTATTGTGTTTGCTAAGTTACGAAAAAGACAGATAAATGTGCACAACATAAAATGCATCTTTACCAAAATTTCTCATATTTTAAATTTCATTTAAATTGATAATTAATATTATAAACACCAAAAACATTTTAAGTTGTTAAATTAATACCATTCTAATCATAACCGTTTCTGATTCAAAATATAAACTCAAACGTTTACAACGTGTATGCCTTTACAGTCAGTTACAGTAATGTATGTATTAGATACATATGACAAGAGACTTCATTAAATCTGTAATCGTTTTCAACAAGTATTCATTAAAAGATAAGAAAGCCTTTGAAGTATCCCTTTCAAAGTAGGATTAGTGTTTTCAAGAGGTATGCATGGCCTCTACTCTTGTCGCTAATTTGTAACAATACATCGTTTCTATTTTATGAAGCTGTGTGCAATTGAGTGTCTCATATATGAAGCAGTGTTACAATCTTAAGTCTAATGTCAAATATATTAGTATAATATCTCGTGTACGGTGTCGTTACTCTTAAAAACTTTAAACGTGTTCTGTTGAATATTATCTTGTAAGTATTACTATTGATGTCCAACAGATCTAAAATCCAATAATTATTAAACTGAATACCTAGCAGCAAATAACAGAACATGAAATCATCCCAATCCATTTCTTTATTAAAGTAATATGACAGTACTTCTCCTCAAAATGTGATGAAGTCTTTCCATATCCTTTTGACTTTAAGTGATAGGCAGAAAAATTAAACTTGGAAGTTTAAACAAAGCATCTTATAATTGTTTGGAAGGGTTCTTTATGTTTAGATACAGAAAATAGATCCATATTCTTAGAATTTATTTTCTTTTATAATGAGGCTATTGCAACTTTGTATAATTGATTTATATAACACTGTAGATTGATTGTTAGGGAAGTATAAACATAATGTAACAATGAACCATATTCCTGCAAGTTACCTGATGCAAGTTTAGTTTCAAGGTTTTTGTACAGCCAAATTTCTTTTTCTCTCTCACTCCAAATTTCTGTGAATGATGTCCCTTATGTATGAGTGGAGGGGCAAACAAAAGAACGGATTGCAATGAAATTGTGTACCATGTTAAATTCAATTAGAAAATAGGAATTAAGTCATTTCATTAATGAATAAAGAATGGAAATTCATAATAAATCTATTGGAATATAACTGACAGCACAGTTCCAAGAATATATATATATATATATATATATATATATATATATATATATATATATATATATATATATATATATATATATATTCATATTATTGCACCATGGGCGGATCACAATTTGATATATCAATATTATTAGTATATCAAATTGCTTTATGCCAATACTTTAAAAGACATTATATATATATATATATATATATATATATATATATATATATATATATATATATATATATATATATATATATATATATATATATATATATATATATATATATATATATATATATATATATCTATAATTGGGCTAAAAATATTTAATATTTTCATTTCAGTTAAAAAAGGCACGAATAATATCGGAAAACTAAATCACGTAGCATGTCCAAAATTAGTTAGAGTTTCCTCTGACCCTTGCCACCCCATTTTTTAAATTTATGTTGGGGTACACCCAAAATCAACTTCTACAGCAATTTAGGCCATATAATTCTAAACATATTTATTTTGAGAACGATCGGAAAGATGTCTCAGCAACTTGGGTATGATGCAGGTATGATAGTATGTAATATCGTTTTAATTTTGTTTGTATGCTGTTATACCCTATCATCCTATAATACAGGTTGCGGTAAATTATACGTACAATATTTTAAAATAGACACCCAGCAATACCGTAAAATGGTATAACCTTATATCGCTATAGTCAGGGGAGTAGTCATTTTGTAACAAATTGACATTTTACAGCGCCATCTGTTGTCATAATGAGGCATTATTTTATGCCAACTTCCTTTATGCTAACTTGCGACATGCGTGATGCTACATTATTATCATCATTTTACATGATGCAGTTTGTCATAATGCATGGACGAAGAGAACATTTTGGAGTTACGGTGTTGCAAGGCAAAATCTGTAAAATGAAGAACAAAATCAACAGCTGGAACGATGTAATTTGCGATATAGCAAATTTATAAATAGAATATTAACACTTGTAATAACTGACCCAGATTTTGCCATACGACAAACTACAGAATGAATTTAGCGTTTGGCAAAAAAAAAAAAACACAGCAAGATACCATGACGCAGAAGGCAAGTAGATCTAAACACTTGCAACTAGCTCTTTACCGTTTGCATCAATGAAGAATACAATATACATGGATGGAATCAGGAATGCAGCACTTGCAAGCAGCCATTTACAACAATACAGAAGGAAAGTAGCACTTGCAAGTTGCCACGTACAGTTTGCATCAATAAAGATAACAATATACTTGGATAGAATTATGAAAGTAGCACTTGCAAACAGCAATTTACAATAATGAATCAAGGAAGATTACAAAATGCATGCATAGAATTATGGCGGTAATCCCCCTCCATAGGTTCTATGTTATTATTTTACATGGAGTTGTCCCATAATCCTAACTTTCAGATAACGTGACCACTTTCTGCCTCTTATCTCGTCATTAAGGGTATATATACTTCGTTTATAAGCAAGAAAATCTTGACATTATAACGTCACATAACCATTGATATCATAACCTCAGTTAACTCGCCCGATAAAGTAATGGCGTCAGGAATGGATGGATTCAGAATTTATTTACAAAAAAACATTTATATAAAGATATATAAAGATTGATTATTTCTTCTCTAGGATACTGCTACAAGTCATATTTGACTGATGCTATTTAAAAATTCAAGGGTATTGTTAAATATAACATTTATTTAAATTACATAATAAAAATTAAAAACTTGAAGTTTGAAGGAAATTTTTTTGAACGCATAGATTGGGCAAAAGGAAACAAGTGGAAAACTTTCCGACAGCTGATAAACTCCGCGATGTCAATAGCAAGTAATGCTGCCTGACAGGCCATACTATTTCTTATCTTCTTTGTAATTTTCATCCTAACGGTCTTGTTAGTGTGCCTTAAAAGTATCTTCCTCATGTTTACATGATATCTTTCTAACGACCACAAATGTCTTCCCTAAATGTTTTATCATGAAAATCGTTGATTGAGCTTTTCTCAAAAATCAGGACAGTCGGTAAATACATGCTAGTTAAAGCGCATTTGTTACATGCGCCATCTGTCTATTGTAAAACAACTAATGCTTTGAAATAAAAGACTAATCATTTTAGGGATCAGGCCACCCAGTATTGACAGGCAATTACTCTATTTTATCATTTTACCAATATTGACTTAAAAGCTTATTACAAATCAAGACCATGATACTATAGGTCGTGGCTCGCAACTAAATCTAAGTTTTGAATTTCGGTTAAGAATATGAACGTTCATGTCCCGTTGGGGTTATTACATCATGTAATTAGGTCGTATGACTTAAATCGAACATAAAAGAAATTACACGTGCTAATTTTATAATGGTTATACGGTAACTATCTTACGTTATAGTTATTAGAAATAAGTGAAATTATTTTTAATCAGCTGCAACATGATTTGTATTTGGTGTCCAAAATATTAACATTCTGTTTTCATTGATCACTTAAATTATGTACAATTAAAGATACAATTTTTTGTGGATATCTCTAAGTCTTTCCCATGTATGGCTGGTTAGATCTTTCTAGCTGACCCGTCAGAAACATTCCAAATACCCCAATGCTTAATATTTAGCATTTTATACGAGAAATTGTTACATTTTTTTAATGAGATTATTCGGTTTTATTTTCCTAGAAGAACTTCTTGAGAATTTCAGCATCATCTGTTAAATAGTCAGGCTTGTCGCCTCCCTTTGCACTTTTGGGAATAGTCGCTATTTGGGATTCCTTCGCGCTGATTCCAAGGTTTTGCTAGAAGCTCTCTATTGTTGCTTCTTGAGGTATTTTAATTGCTATACCTGTGAGGTAGATATCCACTTTACTATTATTCATACGATGTTTGTGTCTCCACTACTCAGAATTGATTTTCATTAATTGGAAGGTTATTCTCATTCAATAATAGTCGCTCTTGTCACTGGTGTATTAATTACGAGCATTACTTTCTCAACTTGTGCCACAGCTATAATGTTATCGAGGTTAATTTCTTTTTTAGTACTGCGTTGAGCATGTCCCGCATGAAGTTCTCTTCTAGTGACAAATGTGATGTGTGTGTGTGTGTGTGTGTGTGTGTGTGTGTGTGTGTGTGTGTGTGTACACTGTGAGTGTGATTTTTGGATTAAGCTTTAAAAACAATTCAGTCATATCACTATGATGTCAGCAGTGTGGCAGTTTATAATGATGTCTATCACTGGGGCATAATGCTGCAGAGATGTATCCTCATATGCCACCCAGTTACATTATCTTGATACCAATAAATTCCCCATCCTGTGTTCTGGCGGTTTATATCGCATTAGCATTTTCGTGTTGTTTATACTTACATAACTTGTAGCATGATTATGTGTTTGTTTTATGCTTGGGAGTGGGGGTTCGAGGAGGGGGGAGTATTCTTGCCGCATCTGCAAAATGTCCTGCAAGCGTTCTTCCAACTGTATTACAGAAGACCTACCCATAACATCAGCAACCAGAAAGCATGACTGCATCCACTATACTGTGCATTTATAGAAGTTACATCAAAATCACTTTGAAATGTTTCGTACTTAGTCAACGTTTGTGAACGTTTGGAAACTAAACATAAAAAATCTTTGTTCTCGTTGCAGCTGATTAAATAGTTTCATCTATTTGTAATTATATTCATGTAATGTGTATATTCGTAATTACAATTATGTAATGTATTGGTAATTATAATCAGGTATTCTATGTACCCCAAAAGTTTGGAAATTAGTTACAATTAGGCTTCAGATATGCTCATTTGAAGTCATAATACAGATTTCAGATTTCGGGATCTTTTAAACGTTGAAGAAAACAAGTAACAGTTAAAAGCATTTGTGGTATGTCGAATTATTCAAGATAAGCCAGCTCGAGATAATGGTTTTATCTGTAAGTTTTCCAAAGCAACAAAAACCTTCTAAATTTGAGATTTAGATAATTGTTTAATTGTAAATATACAGTGAGTTCGATATCAATGTGTTTAACGTAATTATAAACTATATGAGTATGATGATAGCTTTGTCTTTAATCTTTTCATGTAAAGGGAAAATTTTAAGTTAGCAATTATGCAATGAGAAAATGTTATTCATATAAATTTTATCGCGCTTCGCGACTATCTAATCAGGCAACGACAATTAAACCAGGATATATCTTTAAAGCAGCTCGTCATCCTTCTAACTATACATTCTAACACAAACGCGCTCGTTTCTAATTCCAGCAATGGTATGCCGAAGTTCTGCCATAGTATTAGAGATTCTGATTAGGAATCAAACTTGAGGACCGGAGTCATTTTTCATGATGCGATAGGAGGGGCGGAAAATTAAAACATTGATTGAGTAAATTTGCGGTGTAATAAGATTCTAGCAGATCACTTATCACTATATTACTTTCGAATGTTCACTGGTAATTATCTGAAGCTACAGCCGTCTGTATAAACGAGATTGATTAGGAAGCTATAATTAACGTTCGAGACCGACAGAGTAAATCAAGTCTAGCGCCGAGTTGGCGATTTTAAGGGGTAACGTTCATATTCCAAAGAAGCCTTAATGGTTACGAAGTCCACTAGTATTTGAAAATGTCGTGGAATAGTTATTCATCAGCTGGAACGGTGCATCAATCATCGAATATATTGGCAATCAACTTGTCTTTGGCTTAACATGGTCTGAAAAAACACCGTTACTCCTTTAAGTGAGACAAAATAGCGATGCAAACAGGATTCTATTGGTTTTCCAGGACATATGTCTTATTGACTGCCGGAAATGTAGGAGGGGGGGGGGGGCTTGGTGCCCGTTTATCAATCAATGTGATGGTTTTCCAAATGATATGGTTGTATCTACTCGCTGAATAATTGCTAACTTGCTTCGATTGTAGATGAACTGCAGTTTTACATGATTATTGGTGTTTTCCTTCTCAATGATAAACTGTCCCAAACTCAAAGACAAACCCTACACACACACACACACACACACACACACACACACACACACACAGAGTTGTTTCATTTCCTGCGATATGTAACAAAATTAGCGTAGGAAATGTTTTGAGAATTAATGCACAATGCCTTCACACACTTAAGCCAAAAGGCAACATATATATGTAAGTATATGTATATACTGAGTTCGTCACTTTCTATGCAAATGCATTGTGGGATAAGCAAATAAGTTTTACTCTAGCTGGATATCATTCAGTTTTAGATAATGTTAAAGATAAACTGCACAATAATTGAAAGAGGCTGAAACAGTACTTGTGAAATCAATCACTACCGTAGTATTACATAGGCGAAATATTTGTACAAAAAATGTGGAACAATTTAAATAAATTGACGAATAAAAGTCAAACATTAATATCCATTTCTTTGCAGTTTTAGAAAAGGTCTCACTTTTCGAAATTACCCAGTATTAATGAAACTTCAATTATTTTCTGCCATCTGAATGTAAAAATGTACACGGTAGCATGACAAACGTTCATTGTAACTCAGTTAACTGAGTAACACTTTGGCATGTTGCTGGAATATTTATGTAAATATAAATCATACATTATTCCACTAAAATATTTGTTTAACCAGACTCAAAGCGAAGATCTGAAAATGACATTGTTTTGTCAATGGTGCGGCACAACACCATACGAATTTTCACACTCACCGAAACATGTACATAAAATGATTCTTTCACTGCCAATTATCCGAACGAAAGTACTTCTGATCTACTTAAAAGTCAACCCACGGGTGAAATACTATCCCAGTATAATTCAATGTCGTATGCATCAGTGTTAACTGTTTGATTTTATTTTCAATATCCAGACTGTTAGCTGTTTCGTTGCACAATCTGATAATGGGAAGATTCTTGCTTATTTTCACTTGAAAATTATGTAACGGTTAATATCAGAATTTAACTGGATAATTTGACCACATGACCTGATGAATTTCTGTGTTTTCGCGAGACATTAATTAACATGAGGATGTGTGACGCAAATATGGAAGATATTTGCAGCCAATCTACTTACTACCCCCGAGAGAGCTTTCCTGTCAAGGACTCATATGAAGGATAATGGCTCCCAGTGCTAGGCATCAGTTACTTTCCTATTAGCTGCCCCTATTTTCTTATTGGCCCCAAGAGACGACAAAACATGCTCACCTGGCAGGGATCAGCACTAGTATTCATCCTGATTAACACCTCCGCAGACATCTGGATGCATTCCTCCGAGCTGCAACTCTACGATAGAGAATTATATATATATATATATATATATATATATATATATATATATATATATATATATATATATATATATATATATATATATATATATATATATATATATATACACATACATACATACATACGTGTGTGTGTGTGTGTGTGTGTGTGTGAGAGAGAGAGAGAGAGAGAGAGAGAGAGAGAGAGAGAGAGAGAGAGAGAGCTGATTAGGGCTATGTGTGAATGATCGGTATTCCTATAAATATCTAAAGTGCTAAAGTCTTCAACGCTTCGCGTTTTAATTCCATCATCCACAGTGGAGATGAGAGATAAAAGTAAAGCTAACCATATCCAAAAATACTGGCCAAGTTTTATTGAATGTTATAAAAGTAGTTGGGATGTCAGTAACTATTGAAATCAATGCTTAGAAATAAGTACACTATGTGGTTCGATGGTGACGCTAAGTAACACTCAACATTAGTCAATATTATTTCCAAGAAACAAAACAAAGTAAACACGATCTAGAAGCGTAACAAAGTATGTGGAAACAAATATTGGGTGCAGAAATAACACGTGTCTGTCATTTCCATCCAAACATGATACACGCGGATGATGACCAAATTTAATCCTTTTAAGTCTGTTTGATTCGTATACTAGGCAAGAAATTTTCTTCAAATGCAACACTTGTGCATATAATTATTAGTCAGAAATCAATTTGTTCTATTCATTACACTTACTTTACTGCGTTTTTTATTTAATAATCATGAAAACGGTTCAAGATGATAGTACTATAGTGTTTGAATATGTCCCAACTGCTGCGGTATATTAAGTTTTAATTAGTACATCTCATATATCGTAAGTGACGAATGAACTTCATACACCAGAGTGTTGAATTTAATATACGTATGTATTAAGTTGTTGAATGTAATATAGAGCATACCTCGGGGTGTTAAATGTAATATACGTAATGTATTAGGGCGATGAAAATAATATATATCATAAACCAGCGTGTGGAATGTAATGTACGTTAGGATGATGAAGCTCATCTATATCATAGATCAGCTTGCTGAGTGTAATACATACACATCATATACTTGGGTGTTGAATGTAATATTAATGTAATACTCATTATTTCTTTATAAATTCATTACCAAATTGTAAATGTCTTCCCACACCAACTAGTGGTTTAGAACAGCTGTATTTTTTCTCAGATTGGATTAAATTACTAAAACAATAGTTATTTCCTGAAAAAATATAAGCAACAGCTGATCGTTCATTTTTTTCTGTTTGTGATTTCTCGGCAGAATTAAAAGCGGGAAAAAAATAATAGTTCGTAAACCACTTTTTCATAAAGGAATTTTAGATCAATAAATATATATTTTCATCAAGACTAATTTAAGATACTTGGAAAGTGTTTTCAAATGTAATAAAGTTACTAAAGTGTTTTGAAATATTGTTATCGCCTTCAGAACCTGATGAGTAAATGCTCAGTAAATGATTAGAAAGTATTATTTCATTTTATTTATTTTTGTTTTTGGGGAAAACAAAAACCTAAAAATGTTTATATTAAAATAAAGATGCCAAATTTAAAACGATGACATCATTTATTGCTGCTAATGAGGAAGAGAACGTTTGATATGAAGAATTCCACGTATTTTAATTTCCGTTACTTTTTACAGAGGTTAATGATTGCCAAGGTCACTCAAAATAAATTGATATCTGTTTTTGTTCCCGTCGCCTTATTACCTAAATTCCTTTTCCTCCGTCTACAGAAATTATTTTTATTTAATTCCATTTTTAAGGGATGATGTGATAAACCCAAAGTTCTTACTTCTAACATGGATTCATTTTAAAGGATTTTAAAACAATTTAATCTGCAGATCAATACACTTGAAGTAACGTTAAATCAAATATATGAGCTGTCAAAGATAAATTAGTACAGCTATAATTGGAAAATGGAACTCTTGATGGCTTTTTATGTAAAAGAAAAAAATCTATATGATACGATAGGGTTTAAGTATGGCTGTTCTTTTTCGATGCCAGGTCCAAATGTCTAAGAATGATGTCAAATCTCAACAATACCGACCATATAAGCAACAACAATACAAAACATTACAATTCAATACAAATAGCAACAAAACGTACCTTTGGAGGTGGTGCTGATGTTGTACATTTCAGTAAATTGTCTTCTGATTTTTCACCAGCTAAAGTAGACGAGAATTGATGAATTGCACTTTCCTTTCCGTCGTTATGTCGAAGATCCACGATCCCTTTTGTTGACAAGATCACAATCGCTACCACCACAGCAAGAGCCACAAAGAAAACAAAATTGAGAAAACAACAGCATCTCTCTCGTCTGGACCAATACGATCCCCATTTCTCTGTGGATGAAGTAGAAGACATAACCGGAGACTCTAGTCTATAACATGTTCCAGGCGTTGTACTATGGTCTGGAGGAAATACCTGAGAGTTAAGAACAACGTGTCCATCTTCTTTGTCTTCACTACTCGAAGATAAATCTGAAATAGGATCCACGGAATATACAACATATTTTTCGGATGATGAATTTCTTCGTGACATTCTCAGTATGCTATATATTTAACAACCAAACTGAATACACTTTGTATTTGTGGCACCAAATCTGGACATTTCTTTCCTAATATATGTCGCCGTTTGAAGCACAAGTCAGTGTGTACAGCAAATTAACGAAATCGCGCCGAGTTAACCAAAATTGTTCAACGCTCCCACAACGTCGAAGAAACTAGATACTCGCCCAGCTGAGAGAGACACTCGTGGGAAACATTTTGAGTTTAGTCCTCGCTTTGAAAGAAAACACATTGCACATAAAATGTTTAGCCAACGTCGAAATATCTCCGCAGTGACAGGCACCCACTTTGTAGAATAGGACAGGATCGTTCAAGCGATTTCTACGAATCATTAAAGCAAGAGACCTGATGCAAGGTTTCAACGAGCAGTAAATAAAAATTTGCCAGTTTTTATATTGTATTTTCCGACGATGTCTCCAGGGAGTTGAGAAGAAATGATCCGTATAGACAGGCATATTGCCTGACAGTCTCTCATCCCCGCTTGTGTGAGCGTGGAGCGTTGAGAGTTATAAATGGAGAAACGATACTTCATCGGTAATCAATTCGCTAATTGTTCTTCGCTTGCACCTTCTAGACAATTTGTAGTTACCCCAGTCAAAACCGGTGCTCAATGATCGGCTCTTATTTTATTTAATCAAGTTTTGTTCGTGCCTCGAATGATCTACGATAACTTGCCCTCCCGTTATGAGCTATACACTTTGACTTCTAACACAAATAAACACATCTCTTGTCGAATGTAATCATTTAGTGGTGTGATTCTAGCGGGATTTTTTGAGAAAGTAGTTATTATCCAATTACGTTAGAGGAAACTGTGCGGGGTGAAAGGTTGGATATTACTCATTATTATTATTTGTAACGAACAGTTACGATCTAAGTTCTGGGGAAAAGTTGCAGCATAAATATCATATCGCCGCTTGATTTGTTTGAAACATTTATTGGCAACAGAGCCGAAAAAGTATCTGATAGGAAATGTAGAGAAATATATCTGGGACACGGGAGATATATATATATATATATATATATATATATATATATATATATATATATATATATATATATATATATATATATATATATATATATATATATATATATATCCAATACGCTAGTAAAGTTTAATTAACTTTAATCATCTTTCTGTATTAAGAGAGATTATAATTCCATAACTTTCTTTAAAAGTTTTACTTTAAAAATCAGTCAGGCTTGAAGGTGGCTATCCATCATATAAATCATTGCAGAACGTTACATTGTAATTGATTCAACATATTTCATAAGTCAAATATAAAATCTGCAATGGCGTAATCAAGAGAGAAATTAACAGTTCTTGAACTGTTTTGTTACAAATCTGATCAAAGATAATTATGTCACAGAATAAACAATCAAAGGGTTAGTTTTTTATAATGTTGATATCAAATAAGAAAATCATATTCCAAAAATTCCGAAAAGATGCAGTTTTACGTCATATTTTGAATGATGATGCCATTGTCATACACGGTAAAATGACTGTAATAGAATAAGGAATACATTACATTAAACATGGGGCAAGACACAATGTCCGGTTGCATTTACATACAAATTGAAGATACTCTCGACAAAACTAAATAAATATACAACAATTCAACCAAAATGAAGGTGTACTTTATTGTGAACACAAAAAAATTATATTATTCAATATACGAAGTAACTATTATTGCAGGGTGAAACATAGACGTGGAACAAATTGACATATATCTGAAATCATGCGATTAGAACAAGTGAAGAAATGTCGCAATTTGTTTAAAATAAAAGTATATTCTTAAATTATCAGGTTCAAAACACAATTAAAAACAGCTTGTCATGCCTAAGTATTCTCTACATGTTTAACACCATTTAAAGTGGCCGTTTTAGATAAGTATTTAAAGTATAATAAATTCCAGCTGCTTACATAAATATAAATCTCTTTTGCACACAAATAAAAAGAAGACAAAATGAATATAAAAGAAAATCTGAACTGAAAGAAAGGTTACAAGAAGAATCTACCTCCATATTACACAAGCAAGATAAAGATTCTTATATTAAAGGGTGTATATTAGTTACGCGCGCGCGCGTGCATGTGTGTGTGTGTGTGATTTGGATTTTTAACGTAGCTTTTAAAAACTTCAGTCTTATCGCTACAATGTCTGCAGTGTGGTAGCTTATAGTGATGTCTAGCACGGGGCATCATGCCGCAGACATGTAGCATGATGTCCCACCCAGTCACATTATTCTGACACCATGGCTACCAGTCCTTACACTAACCTCCTAATGCTGAGCGCCAAGCGAGTGGATGGCTAACGACGCTAGTCCTTCTTGCATGCAAACATACAACAAATATATATTGTCACGATTATATGGTTTTAAACCATAGAACAGACAAAAATCTAATCCTACCGGTTTTCTAACATTCAACAATTACTTTCCATTAGAAAAAGTGAAATTGTAAAAATTAGCTTACAGCATTTGGAATTAAATCACAAATACTCGTAACTATTCTATTACAAGTCCAAAATTAAAGAATCCTCCTAATGAATGCCATTAGTCTTGAATTTGCTGATGTAACAATAGTATTGAATAGATTTTTATGCCAAGAGTCTTGATGTATCACACTGATATAATCCAGAATGCCTTTAAATGAATTGCCTTTGAATTCGTGCTCGATAATTCTAACTAGTGTTTTAGACCAATTGTAATTTCAGTGAATAATATGAATAAATGATTCGTCAAAAATGATATCTTTATACAACACTGCATAGTTCCACAGACAAAACTTAAAACGGGAATTAATATTTCTTTTGCTATAGCCTTATATGAAAACCTAACACATTATTAAATGACCAGGATGCAAATGAAAAGTACTCCGCATGAAACATTCTAAATTTGTAAATACGGTTATATCTTAAAATCAAATATCAGCAAACAACATATTTATAACTTACAAACAATACATAAGCATGATAATAGTAATCTAGGAGAAACTTTCACCCTCAATTACAAACCAAGGTCAA